>JABUQX010107689.1:22500-25000 GCA_015478945.1 Trachelipus rathkii
GGAGAGGAAGTGATACGGAAGGAAGTAGGTAAAATTTACAGAGTGAGAGTTAAGTAGAGCAGATAATAAGGATAAGTATTGTAAGAGCAACTCGCTAGTAAAACGGGTTGAATGTGAACAAGTTGTGATACTGAACAAATTGGGGGGCAAATGAACGAAGCATGTTATGTGCTCAAAGAAGTAGTGGATGTGCTTAAAGTAGAGAGTAAGATGTTAACAGTGAATGGTGGAATGAAGAGGTGAATCAAGCGGTAAGGTAAAAAAAGAGGCGTGGTTAATGTACTAAAAGCAAATGATGAAGACTCAAAAGAAAGAGGCTTGGAATTTATAAGGGGAAAAAAAGAAATACTAAAAGATGTATACGTAGGAAGAAAACAAGAGGTTACATGACAGTTTGGAATGAAGATGAATGGGCACTTACAAGAATAGCGGAAGCTCTTCTGAAGAAGCGGCGAAAAGTAAGAATAGAATAATGAATCCTATAGAATATGAATAGGGATGCTGCTTTGTAACTGATGAAGTAGGTGTGAGAGGAGTGTGGAAAGAACACTTCGAAGATCTGCACAATATTAACAGTTAATGAAGAGTTGATAGTGAATGTGGGTTGGGTTTGTGCTGCAAGAAGGAAAAAATAGGTATTTTGGGGATGAGGTATTTAGTAAGGAGGAGGTAATGTGATGGGTAGAGTGAGAAAGTTTGAAGAATGGTAAATCTGCAGGTATAGATGAAAATACTGGTGAAATGATCAAGAACGGAGGCGAGATGGTGATTGATTGGATTTGGAAGTTGTAATAAAGCGTTTATAGAGGGTATAGTTCCAAGGGATTGGAGGAAAGCGGTAATAGTACCCTTATATAAGGGTAAGAGAGAAAAGGGGAACTGTAGAAATTATAGGGAATTAGTTTATTGAGTTTTGTAGGGAAGGTATATGCTGCTATTTTGGTCGAAAGAGTGCGTCGATTGACTGAAGAACTGATTGTGAAGAACAAAGGTGCGTTTAGGAGTGGAGAGGATGTGTGGATCAAATCTTACATTGAAACAAATGATGAGAAAATGAGGAGAAGAAGAATAAATTGTATTTAGGTTTTATGATTTGCAACAGGCGTATATAGAGTTTATAGGAAGCTTATGCAGATGTTAGTGATTATAATAGGTTTGTGTAGGCTTCTGAATGAATCAAAAGTATGTATTGACGAATAGTGAGCGTTTGTAAGATAAAATTGGTCTTGCTCCATGGTGATTGTTAGATTATAGCTGCAGTAGTAAGACAGGTTGTGTATGTTCCTTGTTATTCAATTTGTATATGGATGGGAGTTATGAAATTCGAGGTGGCGATGGCAGGAAATGGTGTTAGAATGGTGGAGAAATGAGAGAGTGGAGGGTACCTTACCTATTATATGCGATGATTGGTTCTGTGTGGCGAACTGAAGAGAGTTTGAGAGGATGAGAGAGATTGCAGGGTGTGTAAAAGGAGGGCTTGAAAGTAAACTTGGATAAGAGTAGGTTATGGTGGTGAGTGAGGACACTCCTCAGTGTGAATTTATGTTAGATGTGAGCAGCTGGAACCAGGTCTGTCTGGTTTAAATATTGGGTTATATGTTGGTGAGAAGGGAAACGGACGATGCAGATTAGTAGGAAAGTTGTAGATGGCAGGAAGTGCTGGTGCAAAAATCGTTGTGAATGCAAAGGACTAGTCGTTGAGTGTGCAGGGTCTTACATGAGTATGTTGTTACCGTGTTATTGTATGGTAGTGAGACTATGGTCTGGAATAAGAAGTATAGATCTAATGTTCCAATTGTTCAGAATTGACAATCTTAGGGTGGCTAGGTGCTGAGAAAGAATTGATAAAAAGAATGAACGTATTAGAGAGTGGATGTGGTTGAAGAAAGGGGTAAATGAAGAATAAATGAAAGTATGTTGAGATGTTTGGTCTGTGAAAAGGATGAATGATAGTCGGTGGTTAAGCGGATGCTTAGTGTTGTGTGTTGGGAACCGACCGGCTGGGGGACCGAAGAAAAGGATTGCTCGGTGAACGAATTCTGAAGGAGAGAAATGTGAGTTTGGCAGAGGCGAGAATAAATTGCATGATGAGGAGAGAATGCGGGTTTGTTGCGGCATGGTTGTGCCCACCTTGGGCCAGGGATGAACCCTACATTGACGATTTCCATGTGTGAGGTCCTCCGGTCCCATGATGCTCTAGGGGGGATTTTCTGTCTGTGACGAGGTCTCTCACTAATTAATGGTACAGAGGGGGGCGGTACGGTAAGGCTGGGCTGTCTTTTCGACGTTTGTCATGTTCTCCTACTGCTTTGCTTTTCCGATGCACCTTACCCCCAATCTTGGGCAAAGAGGAAGGTGAAGAAAGAATAGAAAGAAATATATAATATTATATATATATATATATATATATATATATATATATATATATATATAATATATATATATATATATAACACATATATATAGAGAGAGAGAAGAGAGAGAGAGAGAGCAGAGAGAG
>JABUQX010107689.1:30000-34922 GCA_015478945.1 Trachelipus rathkii
AAACACCGGAAAACAACGTTTTATAAGGCACATTCAGTTTATCAATTTGGTCAGGGTATAGAAAATTATTAATATCACCAAATAGTACAATGGTCAGCCCCAGCCCAAAATTGGATCTTTCCCTCAAATGAAAAAGGTGGCAAATATTGTAACAAATCTATACCAATTAAAGCATGCAATTCTACAAAATCCTCACAACCATGCCCATCATTCATTGAACTTACACTGTACCCAAGTTTATTTATATTCTCTAAAGCCATTTTTAAACCAGATATTTCAAACTTAATATCAAAGGACTCATCAATGAGCAAAGCAAATGGAAACTGGCTTCTACCAGGCAAATCAATAACAAAAGAGCTAAGAAAGAAAGTTTTTTCTTTCGATGAAATAAAACTATGTATGTCATAACTAATACTATACAAAGTTTTCAAGTCTAATAGCTGCCCTGCAATCTTAGAACTAACATAACTTCGTTCCGACCCAGAGTCTAAAAGAGCTAGCAAACGGCATTGCTTACCCCCTTGGTACAAAGTGATTTCTATAAATGGGAGGAGATAGTTTTGTTCACCATTATTAAAATTAATGCAAAGATAGGACATAGTTTGACTGCTAGGATTATTTGAATGCCCCTTTTTACATAAGGCAGAAATATGAGTAAAAAGCTTACAATACATGCAAGCGTAATCTAAAAAGCCCCTTTAATTACCCGGAAATTCTTCTGTAGCATGCTTGGCACTCGAGCAAAACTTACAAATATGCAGCTGGTCACAGCGTTCTAGCCTAAATTCAATGTCTGTGTAAGACGGACATTTATTCATGCTATGACCTGCCATGCTGCAAAATTTACAAGGGAAAGCTGAATTAGAAGCCTTGCTTCTAAAAGGAACATTAGATTTGGCAGACTTTTGGGTAGTCTTAAAGTTTTCAAGGGTACCTTTAGAACCATTGGGGTGGAGTTCTTTTCATTATTACCATGGCCCTTGTTTTGACCACCATTAGCATGCTTATTATTGATAAATTTATTATATTTAGAACTATCAAGATTATTAGAATTTTTATTAGGATAATTATTCTTGTGTCTGCCAAATTTATTATTCCTAAAGTTATTACTTTCATGCTTAGTCTGCGACCTCTGCATCAGCTCCAAGCGTTTCATTAAGGTAGACGAATTCTCAAACACGTCAATTATACTTGGGTAATTTGTTAGAGTTTTATCGATTAATAAATTGATTAACCTTGGAGGTAATTTATTAACTACGAGCGAACTAATCATTTTAAAACCTGCAGTATCAGGAGCAAGGAAATCTAATCCGTAAGACTTAAGGTCATAAGCTAAAGCCTTAACCTCATTAATGAACAATTTTACTTCGGATAAACTATCTTCAAGAGGAGGAGGAATGTCTAATAGTCTAACAATTATTTTTTCTACTATAAAATCTCTGTCCAGAATTTCTTTTTTTTTTTAAATATCTAAAGAAATGACGTAATTAGAGCCTTCAGGACTCAAATGTTTAATCATTTCATAGGCCACATCCCCCAGATTACTAATCAAGTTTATGAGTTTTTCTTCATTAGTGTAAACCGGGTTACCGTCTATTACAGCTTTAAACTTAGACAAAAAGCAGGCGAATGCTAACCTGTCTGCTTCATCACACTCAAACTTCCCTATCTGAATTGGAGACTCTTTTGCACTCCTAAAAAGGTTTAAACTAGATACAGTTCTATCAGATACATTAGAATTAGGGCCAACAGAGTTTGAAAAGAGGGGTTCAGAGTCTTCGCTAGCAATAGAAGGGGTATTATTTAGGCTTTGTCAAGTTGTCAGATAAAGTGGCAATCTGTTCCTCTAAATCTAATTTATAATCAAACATGCTGTTACGCTCACTTATATAAAATTCATTAAGAGTTTTAAATTTAAGTATATTTGACAAAATACTTTTATCTGCCTTATCCAAAGACTTTAAATAACCTTTTAATTCAGATAATTTATCTTTAATAAAAGAGGGACTACCGCTAGTTTTTAATCTGGCTATAATTGCCTCCATCCTTCTTTTTAAATCATCTCGTTCTACAATGTAAAGATTATTAAGTAACTGGCATTCTTCCATTTCAGCCATAGTGATAATATAAAACAATGACTAAGTAAACTTTTAATATTTTCCAAAACAAAATACGTTATAATTTTACTCAAGTAGGCAAACGCACGTCCAAATATCACAAGGAAATTCAATAAGCAATAGGTGAGTAATAAACTTCAATAGCATAAGCTAATAAGAATTAAGATAGACGTCCTCTTTTAAAATTCTTGGAAAGTTAAAAGAAATATTCTAGGCAGAATATTTCTAATGTGCAATTAGAGCAGTTAGTGAACTGCTCTATCCAAACATGAGGATGTCTAGCCTAATAAAATATAAATCTCAACAAAAAACAAATATAACTCACCATTAAATTAATTCAAAATAGCTTTAAAACATTTATTTCCAAGAATTTTAACTTGGATAGATGCCTTTTTTTTTGTAGGCTTAAGTTAATTAAAATAAAGGTAGTTGCTAGTTCCTAGTTTTGGCCTACATATAGAATGCCGTCCAAAGAGTACTGTTCTAAAACTTAAAGTAAGGTATAAGGATTTAAAGGCAAGAGGTGTGTTAGAATTAAACAGAATGGATAGAATATACCTAACAACTAGTCCTGCAAAATCAGAATATAAAGAGTTAGGACCAGCTTGGGATAAAAACTCAACCCAAGTTTTCTCAGAACAATTCCTCTATCATATATTATATATATATATGTATATAAATATAATATATATATAATATATATATACTATAATAATATATTATTATATATCATATATATATAATATATATATATATTATATATACTATATATATATAATAATTATATATCATATATATATATATTATTTAATTTTACCTTCACACTTTTTTCCCGCTTGAGCGGGGTAGTGGTACGAACAGCCTCTCTCATTCACATTCACACTTCCTCTCATCTCGCCCTCACCCACCTCCTCCACCCCACTCTATCTCTCGCCAACACCCTACCCTCTTCCTCCCTCATCCCTCCCTCCTCCAACATCTCCTTTATTCCATCCATCCACCTCCTTTTTGGTCTCCCCCTTCCTCTCCTTCCTATCCCCTCCGCCTCCCAAACTCTCCTAACCACTCTCTGTTCCTCCATTCTCACTAGATGCCCATACCATCTTAACATTCCCTTCTCCGCTCTTCCCACCAACCCATTCCTCCACTCACATCTCTCCCTCACCACCCTATTCCTAATCCTCTCCCTTCTGCTAACCCCCAAACCGCTCTCAACCCTTTCATCTGCAAATACTTCCAACTTCTTCCTGGACTTGGCATATTCATCCCCCACGTTTCACACCCAATACAACACCGCTGTTACACAATTTTTTCAAACATACTTTATTAACTTTCTGTGCTAATTTGAATTGCGAGAACAATTAATGTGTACTACTCAAAAGCTCTGCCAATTCCTTCTCCTACTCTAATGTTCTATCTCCTCCTTCATCCCTCCCCCTTACCCAAGTCCATCCCTAATATCTAAAGATCTTTACTTCTTCCAATACTACCCCCTACTCTAAACCTCTGACCCCCTCCCCTCCTCTCTTTCCTCCTCCTCAACCACTAACACTTTACTCTACCTGGATTTATTTTAGGCCCCTTTTGTCCACACATTCTCTCAAACTCCCTCACCAAATACCTCAACCCTTCCGCGTTCTTCGCCACAAGGGCAGTATCGTCCGCAAACAGTATCATGTTTACTTCCCTTCTATCATTCCCATTCGTCAATTCCACCCCCCCCCCTCCCTCACATTCCTCTGCAAACACTCTCCTTAAAAAATGAAAAGCCACGGTGACATTACAGCACCCCTGCCTCAATCCTCTCACAACCCAAACATCTCACTCTCCCCTCCTAACACCCTCACACACATTCTCTATTCCTATAAAAGGCCCCAATACCTTTACCTAATTTACCCCCACTCCATTTTCCCCCAACACCCTCCACATTTCCCCCCTCTTCACTCTATCAAATGCTTTCTCTAAATCTAAAAAACACCCATACACTTTCCCTTCCCTCTCTATACTTTTCTCCCAAGCATCTAGTGTAAAAAACTTGGTCCACACGACCCTCTTCTCCCTAAATCCCCTTGTTTCTTCACTCCATTCTCCGCCTCTCGTTAAACCCTCTCACTCTCTTAATCCAGTATTCTCCGCATATCACTTTCCCTACGCACACTTAAAAGACATATACTTCTATAATTTCCACATTCCATCCTATCCCCCTTCCCCTTATATAGGGGGACCAACAACCATCCTCCCAATCCTGTGGTAACTCACCACCCTCCAACATATATTAAATAACCTATACAGCCATTCCCCACCCCATACCTCCTTCTCCAACATTTCCATTCTCACACCATCATCCAGAACTGCGGACTTCCCTTTTTTACCTTTATTCACGGCCCTAATAATTTCCTCCATTCGTATTTCATCCTCCCCTCCCTCCCCCATTCCATTCCCCAACCTCACCTCTTGCAAATCTTCCTCCCCTTCCCCACCCCCTATTCCATAATCCACTAAAATACTCCCCCACCTCTCCTCACGCTTTCTCTCCTCCTATCCACCCCCTCTCCTCTCCTCCCTTTAATCCTCTCCCCCCCTCTTCTTCTTCCTTTCTATTCACTTCTGTTCCAAGAACATCTTATTCCCCGATCAAAATTTTTCCCGGTCAACTTTTCTACCACCACTCATCTTTTGCTCTTCTTCTCGTCTCTCCCACCGCCCTCTCTTTGGCTTCCACTCTAATACCCCCCTTTTTCTATAATTCCTCCCCAGCTTTCCTCCTCTCCCTACTTCCCAACCATTTCAAATAAGCCTCCTTTT
>JABUQX010107690.1:0-2500 GCA_015478945.1 Trachelipus rathkii
TGTCGTCGAGATATATCAGTTCTGCAAACCGCTCTCTAATCAATCCCTCAACCTCCTCCAGATTCCACATCAAAACAATATCATCATGTAACAATATAGTCAGGACAACCCTCTCACTTCTTCCATTCTCCATCAAGCTACACTTTCCTTGCCACTCTACCGTCTAAATTTTGGAATATTTTGGGACTTCAGATCCGGTTTCTGATTTCTAACTGTTGAAAGTTAAAATCTGTATTCTCGTATTCCGTGATCCCGATTCAAACTTACTTATTTGAATTTTGTGGGATTTCAAAATCCCGATTCCGGGATGTTCTTTATAATAAGATTTTCGTTTTCGTAATTCAACATATAATTTCTAATAATCCTGTCTTTGCGAATACGCTTTCAGTTTTCACATCTCATTTTGATTCTAACTTCGAAACTAAATTCTAAATAGTAATTAATTTTGAGTATACTTCCCAATTTAATATATTATCAGGCTTACACTTTGGTAAAATTTGAAATAGGATTGGTCTGCTCACTTCACCGGTGCGGTGCAGTGTTATAAAATGGCTGGGGGATGTTGTACGGTAAGGTACGTGGTGAGCTCAATTAGGTACAGTGCTGTGCAGTGTGGGATGGTGTGGTGTGAAAAATTTCTGTACTGGTCTTTCCCAATTTAATATATTATCAGGCTTACACTTTGGTAAAATTTGAAATAGGGTTGTTGGTCTGCTCACTTCACCGGTGCGGTGCAGTGTTAAAAAATGGCTGGGGGTGTTGTACGGTGAGGTACGTGGTGAGCTCAATTAGGTACAGTGCTGTGCAGTGTGGTTTGGTGTGGTGTGAAAAATTTCTGTACTTGTCTTTCCAACCCATAGTTCCGATACTTGTCTTGCCAAGTCAAAATTCCAGTACTTGGCAACCCAAAATTTCGGTACTTGACTTGCCAACCCAAAATTCCGGTACTCCCAAACCCAAAATTCCGGTACTGACCAACCTTAATTTGAAATTATTTAAATTTAAGACCTTAAAATATCATTTACAAGTAACTCCGTCATTTTATACTTATTAACATTAGCAAGTAACTTCTCCATATAATAATTGATAAATAACCTCTTTAATACTGTTTGGCAAATGTCCAAATATTTTGTCAAGGGAAGGACAACCTAATGATGTTCTTAATCATTTTTACGGTTTAAATCCATTGAAAAGTTTGAAAAATACGAGTATTAAATAATACATTTATTTCTTTTATGTGTTTTAGTATCTTTATTTATATCAACATTGTATTTAAGTTTCTTATTTGAAATTTAACCTTCGGGTTATTACACACTATTAGCCTTGAAAGGGGTAAACATTGTTCAAGGTATTGTTGTTAGAGGTCGATACAGCATTTATTATTATATTATTATATATTATATATATTATAAATATATTATATTTATTTATCGATATATATATATTATATATAATATTAATAATATATATATATAAGATATTATTATAAATACATATATATTGATGGATGTATGATAGAACCTTCCTTATATACATCCATATTGATGGATGTATATGAACCTTCTTCATATATATTATATATAGTATATATATTATATCAATATGATATATTTATATATATATATTATATTATATATTATATAGTATTATATATATATTTTATTATATATATATATATATATATATTATATATATAATATATCTAAGATATTATATTATTATATTAGTATATATATTATATATATTATCTATTAATATGTATTATATTATATTATAATACTATATATATTACTATATATATTATTAATATTTCGATGTCTCTATCATCCGTGTAGTGAGTTTTTTATTCCATATTAGATTGCAATTGATCCGCAACACATTTATTTGATAAATGCAAATAATAAATAATCTGTTATGCAATAAAAGTAGCTTCCACAACGTAGAAGAGTGAATTTTCAAATAAAACCAAGTTTTAAATTCTATGTAACATACTTAACTTAAACCTACTAACCTAACCAAACCTATATTATGTATAAATTTACGTTCAGTTTCCACTGTTCAATAAACAAATTCACTAACTAAACATGCTGTACATAATTATATAAATGTATAGAAAAAATACAACTGTTATTCGCTATGCCGCTGTTGTACAATTTGGTTCGGGTTAACGTAAAATTATGAAAAAAATTGATTTCGGCTACATTAGTCACAGATAATAGTAAATCATATATATATAATAATTTATTTATATATTATATATATTTATATAAATAAATTTAGATATAATATATATATATATAATATATATAATATATTATATAGAATAATATATATAATATATAATATTTATAATATATTATAATATATATAAATATATATTAATATATATGGTCAGCGTTTACATAAGGCGAAAATCATATCTTAAAAAATAGATTTATCTACAGAAATTCTGGAAATGCAATTTTGCAATCCTGTTTAAATTTAGTTAGGAAAATGACAA
>JABUQX010107690.1:7500-43787 GCA_015478945.1 Trachelipus rathkii
TCATCAAAACATCAGACAAACATCTTCTTCATCCTTCAGCAAACCATTCAGACCTAAGAACAAAAATAAACACAAAAATTCATTAATATATATATATATAATATTTATATATATATATATATCATATATATATATATTAGTATATATATATATATATAATATTATATATATATATAATATAGTATAATATATCATATATATATAATATATATATTATATATATTAGTATATATATATAGTATAGTTAAATATTGCCATATTATACGCAATTTTATAATGAGTACAATCAAGAAAGAACATATATATATTATTTATATATATAATAGTATATATAATATATATCATATAATATATATATATATATATATATATATATATATATATATATATATATATATATATATATATATATATATATATATATATATATATAAATAATATATATATATAATATATATATATATATAATATATATATTATATATTTATATATAATATATATATATATATATATATATATATATATATATATATATATATATACAGAGGTAGAGAAGGCTGGAACAATAAAAATAAGATATGTTAAATAAATTGATGGATTATCTTTTGATAAAAATAAATAAATAAGCAAGTAAAATGATAAAAAGATAAAAAAATAAATAAATAATTTATTTAAACATTTACTTTGTGTAATCTTAGAAATACCAGCAAATAATCCTCCATTTAAAAATAATCTCGGCTTCACATTTTATCCTTATATTTTTATAAGCTATTAAATTAAAGTCATTATACAAATTAACCAAAATTAATTATATTTCTTTAAGTGCTTTGCAATTAACTGTAAAATTCCGACTGTTTAAGAAATATTTAGTTTTTCTTCTAAAATGGTAAAAGGTTCCTAAATTCGGGCTTTGAGGTACAAATAATTGAACAAACATCATCATAGGCATAAAGCCTGTAGAGGTGAAAGAATTCTATGTCCTAGACCTTATCTTATTTGTCAACATGGCTGCTCATGTTAAGGATTACCTCCTTTGGTAGTTCAAACAGCACCAGGTCGACTTTTTCCTGATAGAATTTCTTAGGTGTGTCCAACGTGTTCATTAAGATAAGCTTTAGAAAGAGAAATTTCTAGTTTTACCGAAGTTTCAGAAAGTTATGAAGTAAGTGAAAGAGAGAAAAAGCGAAGGCGCAAAAGAAAGTAATAAGCTAAAATTAGAAGGGAAAGAGAAAGATACGAGAAATACAGAATTCCTAAATTTAAATCTAAAAAGATTTCATCCTTAACCAAGGAACAATTTGAAACTGATCTTAAAGAGAGACGAGAAAGAGATAGGAAAAGATTATCTAAAAGACCAAAATCAGAAAGAATGAGGAGGAAAACAAAAGATGAAGAAAAGTTAAGAAGAATTTCCTTAAGAGAAAAATTGAAAACGAGAAAATATAAAGACTTTTCTTTAAAAGATGTTACAACATCAAAGATCTCTACAAAGTCGAAGTCAGAAGAGAAGTAAAAAAAAACACAAAGAAAAAGTGAATTAGAAATGCTTTAAAAAAGTAAAAAAGTCAAAGACAAATATGAGGAGGAGGAAATGTCAGAAAGGGACTTAAAACTATATAAGAAAAGGAGAAAGCGACCCTCCGAATTAACAGTTCCTTCCATAACATACAAAGAAGAAATGGAGGAGATAAAAACAGCTGAAAAAATATAGAAGCCTCGAAAAAGGAGAGTCAAACGAACCAAGGACAAGGAAGGAAGGACAAGAACATCAGAATTGTCTTCTACCTCCATAACTTATCGCAGCGATAGAGAGAATTTAAAAATCGCCGAAAAAATTAAGAAACCTAGAAGAAGAGGATCGAAAACAACTGAATTATCTGAAAGAAAGCGAGTGTCAAAATCAGAATTTCCCTCTACAAGCTACAGAGAAGAAAAATAAAAAATAAAAACTGCTGAAAGAATAGAGAAACATAGAAAAAGAAAAACAGAAACATCTGAATTATCTGAAAGAAAGAGGATAACAGGAACAGAAATTCCTTCAATAAGTTACAGAGAAAAAAAAGATAAAATAAAAACTGCTGAAAAGAGAAAGAAACCCTTGAGAAGAAAAACAAGAAGAAGAAGAAGAAGAAGAACAAGTAAAATTTCTGAGAGAAAACGAATCTCAGAATCAAGATTTCCTTCTATAAGCTACAGAGAAGAAAGAGAGAAAGTAAAACCAGCGGAATTAGAGAAGAGAAGAAAAAGAAGAACAAAACGAACCAAAATATCTGGCAGGACACGAACCTCAGAAATGTCTCTTACATCTATAACTTACCCGGAAGAAAGAGAGAAGATAAAAACAGCAGAAAAGATGGAGAGACCTAGAAGAAGAATATTAAAAACAACTGAACTCTCCGAAAGAAAGAGGATATCAAAATCGGAAGCTCCTTCCATAAGTTACAAAGAAGAAAAAGAAAAAAGAAAAATTGCTGAAAAAATAGAGAAATCTCGAAAAAGAAGAACGAAATCAACTGAACTATCTGAAAAAAAGAAAATAACGGAAACGGAAGTTCCTTCTATAAGTTACCGAGAAGAAAAAGAAAAGTTAAAAACTGCCGAAAGAAGGAGGAAACCCTTGAGAAGGAGAACAAGTAAAATTTCTGAATTTCTTTCTGTAAGCTACCGAGAAGAAAGAGAGAAGGTAAAACATACCGAATTAGAGAAGCGAAGAAAAAGAAGAAAACGAACCTCAGAAAGGCCTCTTACATCTATGACTTACCGGGAAGAAGGAGAGAAGATAAGAACTGCCGAAAAAGTTAAGAAACCTCGAAAACGAAGAATAAAAACATCTGAAATATCTGAAGCGAAGCGAATATCGGAAAGAGAAGTTCCTTCTATAAGTTACAGAGAAGAAAAAGGAAAGATAAAAACTGCCGAAAAAATAGAGAAACCTCGGAAAAGAAGGACATAATCAATTGAACTATCTGAAAGAAAGAAAAGAACGGAAACAGAAGTTCCTTCTATAAGTTACAGAGAAGAAAAGGAGAAGATAAAAACTGCCGAAAAAATAGAGAAGCCTAGGAAAAGAAAAACAAAATCAATTGAACTCTCTGAAAGAAAGAAAAGAACGGAAACAGAAGTTCCTTCTATAAGTTACAGAGAAGAAAAAGAAAAGATAAAAACTGCCGAGAAACATCGGAAAAGACCAACAAAATCAACTGAACTATCTGAAAGAAAGAAAAGGACGGAAACAGAAGTTACTTCTATAACTTACAGAGAAGAAAAAGAAAAGATAAAAACTGCAGAAAAAATAGAGAAACCTAGGAAAAGAAGAACAAAATCAATTGAACTATCTGAAAGAAAGAAAAGAACGGAAACAGAAGTTCCTTCTATAACTTACAGAGAAGAAAAAGAAAAGATAAAAACTGCCGAGAAACATCGGAAAAGACGAACAAAATCAACTGAGCTATCTGAAAGAAAGAAAAGAACGGAAACAGAAGTTCCTTCTATAAGTTACAGAGAAGAAAAGGAGAGAATAAAAACTGCCGAAGAAAGGAAGAAACCGTTGAGAAGAAGAATAAGAACAAGTAAAATTTCTGACTTTCCTTCTATAAGCTACCGGGAAGAAAGAGAGAAGGTAAAAACCGCGGAATTAGAGAAGCGTAGAAAAAGAAGAATAAAACGAACCAAATTATCTGATAGAACACTAACCTCAGAAATGCCTCTAACATCCGTAAGTTACAGGGAAGAAGAAGAAGATGAGATATAAACTGCCGAAAGAAAAAAGAAACATCGAAGGAGTAAAAAAAGAAGTGAAATATCAAAGTCGAAAATTTCTTTTTTATCTTACCGAGAAAGAAAAGATAAACTTAAAACTGCCGAAAAAAGAAAGAAACCCTTGAGAAGAAAAACTACAAGAACAAGTAAAATATCTGAAAGAAAAAGAATTACAGAAACAAAATTTCCTTCTGTAAGTTTTAAAGAAGAAAAAGAGGAGATAAAAACTGCAGAAAAGATAGAAAAACCCCGAAGAATAAAAACAAAGTCAACTGAGAGAGATGAAAGAACCAGGACTTCAGAAATACCTCTTACTTCCATAAGTTACGAAGAAGAAAAAGAGAGAGTGAAGCCCGCTGAAAGGATAAAGAAACCTCAAAGAAGGAGAGTAAAACGAACTAGAATATCTGAGAAAAAACGAAGATATAGAAAAACACCTAGAACTAGGCCGAAAAGAACAAAACTGAAAAGAAGTGAAGCGATATCAACAGAATTTCCTTCGTTCTGTCAGAAATAGACTAAACCTGAACTGAACTTTTTACAGAAGCAGAACAATAACAGCTAAAAAAACCTAAATCGAACGCGTAGTCTAAAAAACAGAAGAGAGAGAAGTTATATAAGAAGACTGTTGAAACGTTCATCCTCTAAACCAACAAAGAAAATCGAGAAGAAGAGAAAAACAAAAACTAGTGAAGAACATTTACGATTACGTAAAAGAAGAAGAGACGGTAATCAATCAAATATGAGACAATCAAAATAGAGAAACTAAAACGAAACCTTATAAAGTAAAAGAAAAAACAGAGGAAGAAGAAGGGAAATCGACGAGGGAAACTTTGAGGAAGTAAACTGGAAGAAGAGAAATTGAAACTCCAAAATAAGTATGAAAAAGAAGTGAATCTCTTCACTTACAAAGAAGAAGAAAAGAATCACGCGATACGACTTGAAAAAGTAAAAAAAAAGTCAAAAAGAATTTCCAAAGAGATTTTTGGTACGGATAAATTTAAAACCCAAATAAAAAGAAGAACGAAAAGAAGAAAGCCTACCGTAACTAAGAAAAGAATAGCAAGCAAAGAATTGAAAAGAAGGTAATAGTATTTGTATTGTTTGGAAACCAAAAACGGATACATTCTGGCTCAAAATATGTGCGTCCATCTGTGGGGCAGTGTCGAATGTCATTGCAGAAGTAGCTTTGATATTAAAGAAATGGCGGATATATTTGAACAAAATGGCCGGCATATTTGTTGCGCAGAAGATTGTCCTTGCCAAACATTACAAAGTACGAAAAAAGATTGAAAAAATGAAAGATCAAAATGAAGTATGACTGTTACTACCTTCATTTAAAATCCACATCATTATTAGTATTATTAAAGGTGAATTGTTAAAACTTAACATAATGAATTCAAAATGACAGAAGAATTTTAAGTAAGAAAGATTACATTCAGACAGAAAAATCATTTAACATTATTATTATTATTGTTATTGTTATTGTTATTGTTATTGTTATTGTTATTGTTATTGTTATTATTATTATTATTATTATTATTATTATTATTATTATTATTATTATTATTATTATTATTATTATTATTATTATTATTATTACAACTTTTAGAAGCACATTTAAATGATTCACAAATTTCGGCTATTACTACTACTACTACTAAATAATAATAATAATAATAATAATAATAATAATAATAATAATAATAATAATAATAATAATAATAATAATAATAATAATAATAATAATAATAATAATAATAATAATATCGTACTCAAACACCTTTTGAATTTTAAAATAAAATATATTACAAATAGATGAAGTTGCTATGTACTGAGAGAGAGAGAGAGAGAGAGAGAGAGAGAGAGAGAGAGAGAGAGAGAGAGAGAGAGAGAGAAGAGAAAAAAAGAGAGGGAAGAGAGAGAAGAAAGAGAGAGAGAGAGAGAGAGAAGAGAGAGAGAGAGAGAGAGAGAGAGAGAGAGAGAGAGAGAGAGAGAGAGAGAGAGAGAGAGAGAGAGAGAGAGAGAGAATGTCTTTGTTATTTCCACAACATTCGGTGTCAGAGAGAGAGAGAGAGAGAGAGAGAGAGAGAGAGAGAGAGAGAGAGAGAGAGAAGCAGAGAGAGAGAGAGAGAGAGAGAGAAGAGGAGGAGAGAGAGAGAGAGAGAGAGAGAGAGAGACTGGACATTAGAAAAATTTAATGTTTGTTTATGTTTCTTAAAATCTAATTCGTTTTGAAATATTGTTTATAAAAGCTTTTAATCTAATTTTTATTTTGCAATTCAAAAATAATCCATTTTGAAAATTTGCATTCTGAAGGTATCTCAAGTTAGAGGAGGACGAAACGCGTTAGGAGAAAGAAACGGTTCGCAATCGCTTCACAGGAGCTTCGCAGGAGGTTCGCAGAAGGTTCAGCGATTCGGGGTATAATTAAAATTTTTCAATAAAATGAACCGGGGTTGTTAACTCGTTTTGCTGCTTAATTAAACAGGGAGGTGAACCGGTAGCTAAATCTTATGACAAAGCAGGGAACTGTTTAATAAAATTTTGGAAACTCACCATTAAACATATGCATTATTTTACTTGAAAATTCTTACTAAAATAATACTTTTAAAAATATCTGGAAAGCACTACTACTACTACTATACTACTACTACTACTACTACTACTACTACTACTACTAATAATAATAATATAATAATAATGAATAATAATAAAAATAATAATAATAAATAAAAAAAATAATAAAATAATAATAAAATAATAATAATAATAATAATAAATAAATAAATAAATAAATTAATAAATAAATAATATTTATAATAATAAATCTACGGAGAAATCTACAACAATTTCTGGTCCAAATTAATTATCACAGTATTATATATATAATATATATATATATATATATATATATATTATATTCTTATATATATATATACTATAATAGATATATATATATATATACTATATATATATATATATGTATATCATAATATAATATATATATTATATATATATAATATAATAATCGCGTCATGTTCATTACCCTGTCCATGAAACCTGAAAGTCAATTTTTTTTCTCATAAGTTACGTTATTGCGAACAAATGTAGAACGGGCGGCGCATAGGAAAGAAGAGTTGAAACTTTTTCCTATATATCTTAATAAGTATTTATTATAGCATTGTTTTGATGTTCTATTGATGAACTTTTATTTTTTAATAATTCTTAAAGGTGAGAAGTTTTTATACAATATATGCTTTATTTTGACTCACTACAGTTTCATTTGATTTTTTCAAGATGTGTTCCAAAATCCATGCCAATCGATAATGCAATGGCAGATAAACGACATGAGATCTAAATATAATAGTATATAATTATATATATATATAATATATATATATATATATATAATATATATATTATATAATAATATAAAATATATATTATAATATATATATATAATTATTATTAATATATATATATATATATACTATATATTATAATATATATACTATATATATAATATATATAGATATATATGGATATTGTTTGTGTGAGTACTAGAAATTCTAATGTATAATTTAAGTTTGAAAGGTCAAGGTGTGTGTGGTTTGACGTATGGTAGAATCTGAGGGAAACGTTTTGAAGAGAGTACGATTTTTGGGATAATTTGAATGATGTTTGGTGGTGTAGGAACTTCAGATTGATAGTGTTCGGGGACCTGAATGGTTTGGATAGGGTATCAAAAAAGGGATGGTATAGACAGTGTTTTGGGTGAGGGGGAAATGAGAAGGGTAGGAAGGTGATTGGATTTTCCTTGAAGAGAGAAGGTTTGTGTGTAATAATACTTCTTAAACACAAGAGTACCTAATATACTAGAGTTGGTGGTAGTAGAAGATGGTATCGAAGTGCAAGTATGATGTGATTTTGTGCTTGGTGAAAAGGAGATTTTGAAGTATGTGGGTTGGATGTTAAATCAGTGAGGGTTTAGGAATGGGATATAGATCATTATGTTGTTTCTACTGTATAAATTAAGTTTAGTGGGGCTTGGACTGGAGAGAAGGTGATACGAAAGGAAGTGTGTTAAAAATAAGAGTGAGAAGTTAAGTGAGCAAGAAATAAGGTTTATAGTATGTAGAGCGCTCCGCTAGTAAATCGTTGAAGTGAACAAGTGTATAACTGAACAAAATCTGGGAGCAAATGAAAGAAGCAATTGTTAGTAGAAGTGCAAGGAATGTGTGGATGGCTAAAGTAGGAAGTAAGAATGTTAACTATGGTGAATGGTGGAAATGAAGAGGTGATGAAGGCGGTTAAAGGTAAAAAAGAAGCGGGGTTGAATGTACTAAAGCAAATGATGAAGTTTCAAAAGAAAGATGCTTTGGAGATTGTATAAGGAGGAAAAAAAGAATACTAAAATAGGTGATACGTAGGAGAAAACAAGAGGTAAAGAACAGTTTGGAAGAGAATGAATGGGACTGACAAGGAAATAGGAAGCTCTTCTGGAAAGGAGCGCGAAAGGGTAAGAATGAGAAATTAAAGGCAATCTGCTAGAATATGAAGGTAGGGATGGTGCTTTTGTTAACGATGAAATGATTAGGGGAGTTATTTATATTCAAATCTGCAAAAATATAACAAGTAAAATGATGAAGTGTTAGTGAATGTGTGTGGTTTTTGATTGGTGCAAAGAAGGAATAGTATTTTTGGGGCATGAAGGTTTTATCAGGAGGAGTAAATTGGTAGGCGTGGATAAAGTTGAAGAAATGGTAAATCTGCAGGTATAGATGAAATCCATGAAATGATCAAGAGCGGAGGCGAGATGGTGATTGATTGGATTTGGAAGTGTGTAATAAAGCGTTATGGAGGGTATTAGTTCCAAGGGATTGTAGGAGAGCGGTAATAGTACCCCTTGTATAAGGGAACGAGAAAAGGGAACTGTAGAAATTATTAGGGAATAAGTTTATTGAGTGTTGAGGGAAGATATATGCTGGTATTTGTGGTCGAAAGAGTGCCGTCGAGTGACTGAGGGACTGATTGGTTGAAGAACAAGGTGCGTTTAGAGTGGTAGAGGGATGTTGGATCAAATCTTTACATTGAAACAGCATGATGAGAAAATGAGGAGACATAAGAATAAACTTATATTAGGTTTCTATGGATTTACAATCAGCTATGGATAGAGTTAATAGGAAGCTTTATGGCAAGGTATAGTGATATATGGTGTTGGTGGTAGGCTTTTCTGAAAGGAACAAAAGTAAATTATGAACGATGGACGCGTGTGTAAGAATAAAGTGGGTCAATTGGTTGAGTGGTTTGGATTAATAAGCCGAGTTGGAGACATGTCTGTGATGTCTCCTGTTATTCAATGGTGTATAATGGATGGGGTTATGAAAGTAATAGAGGGGATGGCAGGAAATGGTGTTAAATGATGGAGAATGGAGAGGAAGTGGAAGGGTGCCCTACCTATTGTTTGCGGATGATTTGGTTCTGGGTGGCGAGTCTGAAGAGAGTTTTGAGAGGATTGGTAGGAGAGATTTGTCAGGGTATGTAAAAGGAGGGGCTTGAAAAGTAACGTAGATAAGAGTAAGGTTTAAATATTTAGTGAGACAGTCCTCAGTGTGAAGTTTATGTTAGATTGATGAGCAGCTTGGAGCAAGTGTCTGAGATTAAATATTTAGGGTATGTGTTGGATGAGAAGGAGCGGATGATGCAGAGTGGTAGTAGGAAAGTTGTATGGCAGGAAGGTTGCTTGTGCAATTAAATCGTTTGGTGAAATGTAAAGGGACTAAGTCTTGATGGCGCGTAGAGTCTTACATGAGGGTGTGTTGTTTACCCTTGTATTCGTATGGTAGTGGCTATGGTCTGGATTAAGAAGTAATATGATCTTAAGTTCAAGTGTGTTCAAGGACAACTTAGGGCATGCTAGTGTGAAAGAAATTAATAAAGTGAGCGAATGAACGTATTAGGAGTGGATGTGGTGTGAAAGAAAGGGTATGAGCAGATATATAATGAAAAGTATGTTGAGATGTTTGGTCAATGTGGAAAGGGATAATGAAAGTCGGTTGTAAGCGTATATGTATAGTGGCGAGAGTGTGTTTGGGACCGACGCTGGGAAGACCGAAGGAGAAAGTGGATTGATGCGGTGTATCGAATGTTCTAAAGAGAGAAATGTGAGTTTGCAGTGGCAGAGAAAAAAGGTGCGTGATAGGAGAGAATGGCGGTGTTTTGTATGGGGGCATGGTTGTGTCCTGGGCCAAGGGATTAACCCTACATTGACGATATGAGCCATAGGAGGGTCCGTCGCGGTCCCATGAGGCTCTAGGGTGGATTTTTTGTCTGTGACGAGCTCTCACTAATTAATGGTTGACAGAGGGGGGCGGTAAGCTGGGCTTTCTTTTCGACGTTTGTCATGTCTCCTACTGCTTTCTTTTCCGAGCTTGTACAGCACCTTACCCCAATCTGGGGGCAAAGAGGAAGGTGAAGAAAGAAAAGAAAGATATATATATATATATAATATAATTATATAATATTATATATATATATATAATATATATATATATATATATAATATATATATATATATATATATATATATATATATAATATATAGATATAATATATGATATAGTATAGTATATAGGCCAGCATCCCGAAGAGTACGGCCTGTAACTAGAAAACTATAACATCTACAGGAAAAATAAATAACATTTTTGATTTTAGCAAGTAATTTCATCGAAGAAAACTAAAAAAAAAATTGTTTTATTCTAATATTTATTAATAACAACTTTAAATATTTGTAAAATCTTACACCTGGCTTGTGACCTTGAAGCCTGCTTAGTTCTCGAAAGTAAAAGGTGGCCAAATACCACTTTTTTTTACGCTTTGGAGAAACTGTTTTTTTCTTTTTTATATCCTTTTTAGGGGTTCGAGCCGACGGAGGGACGAGGGGGGACGAAGTCCCCCGTCGTCCCCGGTAGGCGAGAAACCTCGACTCTATCCATCGTTCTTGTTTAAAAAGGTTTTTTTACGTTTTTAAAAAAAAAAAATTCAACATTTGGCACCTTTTGTTGCTCACTCGAAGTAAGCGGCATTTTTGAACGAATTCTCAAAAACTGTAATTTTTCAATATTTTACATTTCTTAATTTTTAAAAAGCCGTTTTTTTGTTTTTTTCTTTAAATTTCCGGGGTAAAAATGTCTCCTGATTAATAGAATGATTTTAATTTCGTGTACCTGTTATAGTTTTTTTTTAGTTACATGCCTGGCCTTTTTCGGGATGCTGACCATATATATACTAGTATATATATATTATATATATATATATATATTAATATATATATATATATATATCATATATAATATATATATAATATATATATATATATATAGTTATTATAATATATATATAGTATATATATATATATACCACATAGAAATGGATACTTTAGATTTTCTCTTTCACTTTAGATGCGACCGTTCAATAAAACCCTCGCCTTCTTTTACTACGTCCACACATAATATGCATAATTTCAAGTGACGTCTTTCAATTTGATACACATATTTTGATATATAATATATATATATATATAATATATTATAATATATATATATATATATAATATATATATAATTCTATATATATAATAAATCTATATATATATATATATATTAATTTATATATAGTTACTGCGTCTTATGTCTTCTCTCAGGAAGGGTACGGCCTGTCAGCGGAGACAGAATCGATTTCCCCGCAGTCCTTTCCAAAAGTTCACCATCCTCCATCAGCTGACTCATCGCGAGCAGTCCATGTCTTCTCAGGGTTCTCTCTAGGGGTTATTATTATTATTATTATTATTATTATTATTATTATTATTATTATTATTATTATTATTATTATTATTATTATTATTATTATTATTATTATTTCCAGATTAAATATTAAAAATTTAAATTTAACGAAGAAAACTCTAGCCGGTATTAATCAGAATAATAACTTTTATGCAATAATGAAAAAAACGTCTTTAAAATAAAATGATTGCTAATGATGTAAAAAAATAAACTTTGCAAAAGAAAAATTTCGGTTTAAAATAAAATCAGAGGAAAAAAAGAAACTGTCCAAAAAATCAAACAAATCCCAAATTAATTTGAAACAAATACTTTAAAATCTAAAAAGTAAACGAGTCGGTTTTATAAAACCAACTCCAGAGATTCTCTTGACCCATAAGTTTAATAATATCTTATGGAAAAAATTAAAACCAGTTAGTGAGTCGAATGAAAT
This sequence comes from Trachelipus rathkii, assembly GCA_015478945.1. NCBI lineage: Eukaryota > Metazoa > Arthropoda > Malacostraca > Isopoda > Trachelipodidae > Trachelipus > Trachelipus rathkii. Next base: position 19,534 of record JABUQX010107690.1, read on the forward strand.
GTTTATGGCAAGGGGGCCTAGCCCGAATGGTAGACACAACATCAAAAAAATATACTGTACAGCCCACCTCAGGCTTTAGGTTAGGAACATTTCTCGCATTCTTCTTTTAGTCCATCGTGGCGTAGTCGTCAAACACTTACGCGGTCATCTGCTAGGGCCCAGGTTCAATCCCAGCAGAGTGAAATTACTTAGGGGGTTATTTTTATCAATACCTATCAGTCTATCACACTGCGATGAGGTGTAGAAGGATGAGCAGTTATCTTATCAATACATTATATTCCCCGGTTATATATTTTCACTCTGTGCGGGCTTGTTTGACCACGCCCGAGTGGGACGGGGAGAGCGGGTTGTGTTCCTGTTTGGTGTGTATATTCCCTACAGAACATTCTCGCGTTCTTCTTTTAGTCAATGGTGTAGTCGTCAAACACTTACGGGTCATCTGCTAGGCCCAGGTTCAATCCCAGCAGAGTGAAATTACTTAAGGGGCTATTTTTATCAATACCTATCACACTGCGATGAGGTGTAGAAGGATGAGCAGTTATCTTTATCAATATATATATATATATACTTATATAATATAATATATATATTATATATATATATAGTATAATATATATCTATATATATATTATATTATATATATATTATATATATATATATATGTATAGTATATTATACAATGGGAAAGACCTATCAATTGCAAATATGCTCTTTAGGAGGATACAGACATCTTTGGGAAATGACATTCGCAGCAAGATTTCAAACGAGCATGTTTCCAGTCGTTACAATTAGGTCCCCCATTCAAGCAATTTACACAGTAAATTGTTATTTCACATTCTCGTCTTGAACACTTGCGAGAATGTCCTCTTCTTCCTTGTTGGGTCGTTCCAATTCCTCGATAGTTCCATCGCCGATTGATCTGCTTAAGTAATCGGTTATCACGTTATCTTTGCCGTGAATATGTTGAAGTAAGAATCTAAACTGTTGCAAATAAAGTGCCCAATGCATAATCCTGGGACTATCGTATTTCTTTTTGTTCATTGCCGTTAGGAGTCTATGATCGGATTGTAATATAAATTCTTTGCCTACAAATATGGTTCAAACTTCTTTACCACTGTTACGATAGCTAATGCTTCTTTTTCCAAAACTGAATATCTTTGTTGCGTGGAGATAGTTTCTTAATTCCGTAAGCTATCGGATGTAAAATATCGTTTTCTTCCTGCAGTAACACATAACCCAATGATGTGTCAGATACATCCACCTGGAGGGTGAACACTCTATCCAACTGCGGCATCTTCAAAATAGGTTTAGATATTGATGCTTCCTTCAACTTTTCAAAAGCAACTTGATGTTTTTCTTGCCATCGCACTTTAGTTGGCTCTCCTTTCTTTGTTAGGTCTGTGAGGGGCGCGGCAATCTCGGCAAATTCTTCACAAAATCTTTGTAATAAGCTGTCAGACCTAAGAAAGATCTGACCTGCTTTTTATTTTTGGGCGGCTCTGCTCTTTTAATCTTTTCCACGTTGTCGTCTTGTAATCCTTTGATACCATTTCCTATGTAATGTCCAAAAAAATTTACGCTTGATAAGGCAAATTCACATTTTGATGGCCTCACAGTATATCCTTCGCTTTGTAATTTTGAAAGTACTTTCCAGATCGTTTCCATATGACTTTTCCAGGTCCTTGAGCGTATTATAATGTCATCTATGTAGAAATCGACGTCGTTTATCTCATCTAAGATCCTACGCATCGCCCTTACCAGTGTCGCTCTCGCATTTACCATCCCAAACGGCAACTTTACGTAGTGTCCATCTTCAGCTGAAAATCCAGTTTTAAAAGCATCTTCAGGGTTGATTGGTATTTGCCAGTACCCTTTTGACAGATCTAATTTCGAAAAGAACTTATCCGCTGCAAACTTGGTAAATAGGGACTTTGTAGTTGTCATCGGCTCCGGATCGAACACTGTTACTCTATTCAAGGCACAGTAGTCCGAACAAACACGTTTAGTGCCGTCTTTTTTCTGTACAACAACTACAGGTGCCGAAAATGGTGATGAAGATTTGACAATAACACCCATCTCTAACATCTTCTCTATTTCTTTCTTTAGTTCAGTACGTGTTGTATATGGTAGAGTGTACGGTCTCAAACGGATTGGGTTATCATCCATAAGATCGATCACGTGTTGGTCATGGAGCGCCGTCCCTGGAATATCTGTGAAGATATCCTTATGTGGTTCTAAAATCTCCACCAAATCACTTTTCATCTCTTCTGTTATCTCATTGTTAATCTTAACATCTTTGAGATACTCTTTCCTTTTTAGTGTCGTGTTCACGAATGGGACCGGTATATTTTCTTCGTCTTCCGCTTCTATTAACACAGCTGATGCTCCGACCTGGTGATGGTTATCTTGTGCATCATTTTCAACCTCACTCTCTTCTCTAGAGAGATACTTTTTCAAGAGGTTTATATGGTACGTTTTGATGATATCTCCCACACGTATCCGGTAATTATCTTGACCGTAAGGCTCCACAACTTCGTATGGACCACCCCACCTCATAAGCATCTTGTTATGAGATGTGGGTATGAGGACTAAAACAAAGTCTCCGGTCTTTAATTTCCTGTTTCTAGCCCTTCTGTCGTAGTAATGCTTCTGCTTTCTTCGAGCTCTAGACAGATTCTCGCAAGCTATTCTTAAAGTATCATTGAGAAGCTCCTGAAGATCAAACACGTATCTGTAGGTTGATTTGGCCTCCTCTGGGTTTATATCCCCTGCCCATAACTCGTGCAAGATCTGCATGGGACCCTTTACTGTTCGTCCGTACAGTAATTCAAAAGGTGAGAACCCTGTGGACTCCTGAGGTGCCTCCCTGTACGCGAACAATAGCGGTTCAATAAATTTATGTCACTTGCGCACTTGTTCGTGGCATATACGTTTTAACATCGTTTTTAGCGTCCCATTAAATTTTTCAGTCACCCCTTGTGTCATCTGGTGGAAGAGACTGGAATGAATCTGTCTGATATTCAACATTTTAGCGACATCTTTCATAAGTAGCGAAGTGAACTGAGTACCATTGTCGCTAACCACCTCCCTAGGTACACCCAGTCACATAAAAATGCTCATTAAACTTTCCGCGACCTTCTGCGCAGAGATACTCTTCAGAGGTATCGCCTCGGGGTACCTAGTGGCACTATCATCTAGTGTCAGCACATATTGATGGCCTTCGGACGAGAGTGGAATGATTGGCCTGATCAAATCAATTACGACCCGTTGGAAGGGCTCCTCTATGATGGGCATCGAGCACAGAGGCACTTTCGCCACTCTTCCTTTAGGGCATGTCCTCTGACATATATCATATGAATAGCAGTATTTAGTTACGTCTTGATAGATGTTAGGCCAATAAAATTGTTGAGTAATCTTTCCCATTGTCTTTTTAACCCCCTGGTGCCCTCCGAATACCTCATCGTGTGCTAATCCCATCACTTTATTCCTGTATTCCTTCGGTACGACCAGTACATTTCTCTCTGTTTGATTTTCAATAACCCTTTTCAACAATAAATCTTTAATCAAAATATACTTTCTTTCATCCTTTTCAATGGATTTCCATAACCTTTGTAAAGTGAGATCCTGTCTCTGTTTGTCTTTGAACTCTAATCGGTCTCTTATGAGATCTTGCACCTGATCGCTTTCCGCGTCAGTAACTTCAGCAGGAGCTGCAAAATTCGGGGCGTCTTCTAACTTTACGAAGTTCGGCCCTTCAGATACTTTTGTATCTTCTTCTGAGAAATAATGTTGCGATCGGCTCTCTCTGTCAAAAGATCCTGGACTGTATTTATTTCTATTACAGGAGACTCTTCTTCGTGAGTAGCTATGACAATACCTCGGTCACTTGATGTATTCAAAATGGGTACTTCTGCATCTTCCACTAACTCATTCTTGGCTTTATGACTGATCAGCGGGGCTTCACACTGAGTAGGTGATTCCACACTAATGCCCTCTTCAACCTTGTCGATGATCGGGTATTTCAACTCACCGAGTCGAGTCATTCTGACTTGCACTAGACACGGTACTTTTACGCCATTCCCATCCTTCATAATGTTCATTTGGGGTAAACGCCCCTCTATACTCCGCAGTATCAAAGTTCATAAAAACATTGGCATCCGACAGCCGTCGTTGCCCCGTTGTAAATAAGGAGTCGTCCAAAATTACACTAGCCAGTGGACCTCTCTGTAAAGTATTGTCCAGTAGACTTTCATCTCTCGTGAATTCTCCCGTTTGTAATTTTTCTTCAGGTAGAACCTTGTCGGTAAACAACAATCCTACATCCAGATCTCATTGAGACAACGGACCGAGTAACCGTTTTGCGATTACCGATCAACGACAGCAGACGGTTGCGGGTTGTACATCAGTTCCTCCCCACCATTACACCAAACTGCGACGGGGTTGGTCTTCACGCTGCCACCGTACAGGTCGTTTTATCTACTAAGAAAATATCTGGGATCGACCGGTGGTTTTCCCCTCGTTCTTCTCTGTCGCTCCACTAAAAGTGGAAACTAGTTTTGTAAACTACAGTAGGGTGGTGCACGGCAATCTCGCCCATAGTGTTCCTCTTCGTCGCGGGGGCATTATAGCACTACGACAAACATTCCTTTAGCTCGGGGCTGAATTTTGTCATTTTCTTTTAGAATCGTTACCCGGGTAACGTTTGCCGAACACATTATTCCTTTGGAAGCGACTGTTGTTGTGGGTTATTGTTGGACTTTCCTTCTAATTTACTAGTATTATTTCCCTAGTCTGCTCTTATCAATTATTTGTTGTGACCTGGGTTCCGCGGTGCTAAAACTTAATCTATGGAGGTTTTGTAAATAATTTTCGGAATAGAATATTTTCCGTCATCTTCTTTGTCGTTCCTCCATCATTTCTTTAAAAAACATGGCCAGCTCCTTTGGCACAGTTGTCATATATTTAGGCTAGTAACATTGATGGCGTTGCAACGCGCGCTAAGCAACGCGCTCTGTCTTTCAACGCGGCGTCATAGGGAAGGTTCATTGTGAGAGCGGGCGGCGCTAGCAGGGCGCCTCGGTTCTTTCTATTTGGGAATTGGACTGTACACATGTTGTCAGTATTTCGCGCGCTATACTATTTTTATAGTACAATATTTTATACTCTACATGTAATTTGGAGTAAATAAATAAACTTAACCTTAGATGGATTACAAGTTTTTCTTCTGGCTAAATGTATCCCTCACATAGTTCTGACTAGGTGCTAGGTCATCCTGAAGTATTTTCAGTAACTCATCAAAGGATGACAATCGACATCTTAAAGTTAATTAAAAAAACTATGACTCAATGGTTTCTTAGATCTTGGTTTAGCAGGAGTTACAAAACAACCGTGGTAAGTCTTCATGGTAAAAAATCGGCATTGTACCCTAGTAATGCTTCGCCTTCGTCTTCGTTTCCTATACTACGGTAAATCAAAGAATGCTAGCTCTTTCCAACATTCATGTATTCTGGAATTCCCAACGCGACGTCCCAACGCCAACATAGTTACCCGCTGGGTTTTCGTAGGGCGCGTTACAACGCCATGATGTGTACGTAGCCTAATCTATTGCTAAAAACCTGAGCAATTCCTTGACGCTTTCCTTTACGTCGGCGGCGGCTATCCACTTCTTCGAGGCGTTTAAGACTTTTTCATGTATTACAGCCAGGGTTATACATAGAGGGAGACATAGTCTGATCCTGCGGTTCGTACCCACTTTCAGGCATCATAGCGGACCAATAAAGCTTTCTTCAGGATATCATAGCTGGACGCATCAAAAACAGTGAGTTCGTTATACACTGCAACAGCTTTTCCGGTGAGGAACGATCCTAACAGATAAGGATACTTTTCTTTCTGAATGGCGTTTGCCACTGCTTGTTTCTCAAACAACGTTAAGAGGTATTCTTCAATAATTATTCGGCTTTTCTCGTCAAAAATTACGGAGCATTCTTTTAGTTTTTGGAAGCTGTGTGTGTTTTGTAGGAGAATTGTTCTAAAAGAGGAGTGGGGCTTTGTTTTTTTGTGATGCTATTCAGATGGATCATGCTAGTCTTTTGACGGCTCATCGTGCGTCAAGCTTCATCTGTGTGATCCTTTCTTCCGACTCTCGGGCGTCCTTATCCGCTTCTATTTTTTCTTTTCGTTCTTTCGCCTCTGCTTTAATCCTTCTTTCATCAGCCTCTGCTTCCATCTTCAATCTTCGTTCCTCCTTCTCCATATTGCTGTAATTCTCGTTCTTCTACTCAGCCCAAGTGACTCTTCCGCTCTCATTTGCTGCTTGATCCTACTTGTTCTATTCCAGCTTTTTGCGCTTCTTGTTCTTCTTTCTTTTTTTGAATCTTTCGTTACCTCTATCCTCTTTCTTTTTCATATACTCCCCCAAAATCCCACTTCTTCTTTTAAAGTATCTCTTTCGGCATTTTCTACCTTCACGACAAAAAGTTTGCAAGCTTCAAGCCTAGATAAACCTAGACTCTTGCCAACTAATTTAAAAACCTCATTACTAGCACATAGTGTTTCAATAAAATATCAAATGTTTAGCACGCAGTTACGAAATAAGTTTTTTTTCTGAACGCAAAATTGAGCTATTCTTGGATTTTAGCTCCGATTTCAAATATGATAAAATTCACATTACCTGTACACAAATTTTTCGGTATTATATATATATATATATATATATATTATATATATATATATATTATATATATTATATTATATATATATATAATGTATATATATATATATGGAATATATATGGTGGGTATGGTTATTTAAACCATTTGTTTTAAACCACATAAAAAAACACATGGTTAACCATTAAAAAGAACCGATAATAAAATATATTAAAAAATATGATTTATTATATATTTTTCTTTAGCGTGTTGATATGGTTTTCTCAAATTTTTTCAATTTTGGCCTCAAAAAAGCTGGGAATTCTGTTCAGTTGCGTGAATTTTTCTTCTGCTCAGATACCTCCAGTTATCATAAGGTCTTATTTCGACCCTGTATGGAATACTGTTTCCCACATTTGGGGTGGATCCGGTTCTACCCTCCTTTTGGGATAGAGTTTTAAGTAAGGCTATGCTCCCATTAAACTGTCATACATACTCTGACTGGATTGACCCTCTTTCTCTAGCGATTCGTGACGTAGAGTGCACTATCTCTTTCTAAGTATTACAACGGGCGGGCTCGCGAGATTGACCTCTCGCATTCCTGACACTGCCGTCGCCCTTTCGTAAACAAAAGAAGGTGGCCTTGTCTCTCATTGAAATGGTTGAATATTGGAGAATCAAGAGAATCACCTTCGTTAATTTGATACCTCCTTTCTTTCCAGCCACATCTGTTTTTGTTGGGAACTCCTTGGCGCTTCTGTTATAATTTTCCGCAATATTTAAATCTTCCTCTATTATAAGTCCCGCGTCTGCGCCCACTTGAGGGAACTGATTGGGTTAGGCAAGGGTCAGGGTGGGTTACATTCCATTTTATTTTAATTTGTATTTTCTTTATGTAATTATTTATTTATTTATTTATTTTATTTTATTTTTTATGCTCCCCGGCCCGTATGTAGTCATGTTATTAAAAAAAAAAAAAAAAAAAAAAAAAAAAAAAAAAAAAAAAATGAAACGCGCAATAAAAATTTTCTGCTGATTTTATCATTGATGATATTTGAAATAATCGATAATATTATATATAAATATATATTAATATATATTATTATGAGATTATATATATATATATATATATAGTATATCTATATATTTATATATATATTGTAAATTTAACACTGTTTTAAAACATGTTCTTGTTTTCGAGCTTCGGCGAATTCATTTTTCTACCCATCGAATGCCATTTCAAAGTTTATAATAAAACTCATACGTTGTGGAGTGTGTGGCCACAGCAATAACCAAGCTATAGAAGGCAATGACTGTAAATTAAGTGATGCTTATATATTTTGAAAAATATGAACATGGAGCTAAACAGCTCTTAATCCACCACATAACAGACCAAGATTTAAGCAAATTAGTAAAAGGAGATCATCATCAGGCCAGTTAACAGAAGCTCATTTAATTGGCGTATATTTTTAACCCAAGATATTAGACCGCAGTACTTTCAGAGGGATGCACAGTATTCAAAAAGCCAATGGAATTTTATGGAAAATGCTTATCCTGAATGGATGCGAGGAGTGTAGGAGCGGGAAAAGCAAATTCTCTCCTTTTCATAAAGTTACCTATTTGAAATGAGTCTCTTGTTATCCAGCAGTGATCTTATCCTTTGGTACAGAATCTCTCAAAGAAACAATCTAGATGAGGTTAATATATAAAATAGTAAGCTATTTTCAGCAACTTCAGGATCAAATGGCTAATGTTTGAAAAGGGTACTCTCTTCACTTTCAGACTTGTCACAGCAATACTTAGAAATAGGGTTGGGAAAGCTAAAGCAAGGGAAATTAGTTTTTTGTATAAATTCTTAATGATAATTTCGTTATCGACTTTTTACATGCATTGAATCTCTCTCTCTCTCTCTCCTTCTCATCTCTCTCTCTCTTCTGCTCTCTCTCCTTCTCTGTTCATTTTTATCTACATCTTCTCGTACCTTCTCTCTCTCTCTCGTCTCCTCTCTCTCTCTCTCTCTCTCTTCCTCTTCTACTCTCTCTCATCTCTCTCTCTCAGAGATTTCGTCCTCGTTTCTCTCTCTTCACTCTCTCTCTCTCTCTCTCTCTCTCTCACTTCTCTCTTCTCCTCTCTCTCTCTCTCTCTTCTCTCTCTCTCTCCTCTCTCTTCTTCTCTCTCTCTCTCTTCTCTCTCATCTCTCTCCTTCTCCCTCTCTCTTCTCTCTCTCTCTCTCTTCTCTCTCTCTCTCTCTCTCTCTCCTCTCCTCTCTCCTCTCTCTCTCGCTCTCTCTCTCTCCTTCTCATCTCTTTCTCCTCTCTCTCCTTCGCCTCTCGTCTCTCTCGCTTCTCTCCTCTCTCTCTCTCTCATCATCTCTCTCCTCCTCTCTCTCTCTCTCTCTCTCTCTCTTCTCTCTCTCTCCTCTCTCTCTCTCTCTCTCTCTCTCTCTCTTCTCTCTCCTCTCTTCTTCTCTCATCTCTTCCCCTCTCTCTTTCTCTCTCGCTTTCTCCTCTCTCATCTCTTCTCTCTCTCTCTCTTCTTCTCTCTCTTCTCCTCTCTCTCTCTCTCTCTTCTCCTTCTCTCCTCTCTTCTCTTTCTTCTCTCCTCTCTCTTCTTCTCTTCTCTCTTCTCCCTCTATTATATATATATGATATAATATATATATATATATATATATATATATATAATATATATATCATATTATATCTATATATGATATATTTGTATATTTAACAGATATTTGAATAATATAAAAGGAAAATTAAGAATTTCATTTGTTATATCCTTATAGGTTAAAATGATTATAAAATTTTTAAAATGCATGTTTTTTGGTTTTTTTTTGGTAATAAAAAGTATAACCTGTTTTTTCAGATAGAATTTACTATTTATAATTATACCTAAATCTTTTTCTTGATGAGTTTAATGAAACTCAAAATACTAATAATAATTTTATACCAGTTTACAGTTATTCAAAGAAAATTTGAAATTTTAAGAATCTAAGGAAATATTATTAAGGGAACTTAAAAAGTATGTAGTGGACATGTGTTATAACCCAGGTTTCAGGAGTGATCTTTTTGCCTTGGTAAAATCTATTTAAAACCAGGTAAAACCACATTTTAACCATCAAAATAGGCCCATAAAAACCCAAAAAAAAACAAAAAGCCATTGGTTAATTGGTTTATTTATAAAAAACAATGAGGATTTTTGCGGTTTTTTAAAAAACCATGAGTTTTTTTCCAACCCCTATAATATATATATATATATTATATTATATATATTATTATAAATATATATATTATAATTATAGTATATATATGTATAGATATATATACTTTTATTATATATATATATAAGCGATATGTAAAGTTATATATATATAACTATTTTATAGTAATCTAATATCAATGATTGGTTTTTGGTGTTTTGGCGGAATTCGTTGAAGTACGAGTATGGAGAGGATTGGCTAGAGGAGATTTTGGCAAGGATATGTAAACAAAGGAGGAGAGCTTTGAATAAGTAAACCACGTAGATAACGGTAAAGGTTTATGTGTTCGACGTGGTGAGGTGACTCAGTCCTCCAGTGTGAAGTTATGTTAGATGTTGAGCAGCTGGAGCAAGCTGTCTGAGTTTAAACTAATTTAGGGGTATGTGTTGATGACAGTAAGGGGAACGGATGATGGCGAGAGTGGTTAATAGGAAAAGTTGTGAATGGACAGGAAGGTTGCTAGTGCAATTAAATCGTTTGTGTGAATGGTAAAGGGACTAGCTTGAGTGGCTGAGTCTTACATTTGAGGCTTATTGTTGGTTACCCTGTGGTTATTGTCTTTTATGGTAGTTGAGACTAATGGTCTGGAATAAGAAGATTTAGATCTAAAGTTCAATGGTTTCAGATGGACAATCTTAGGCATGCTAGGTGTGTGTGAAAAAGAATTAATAAAGTGAGGAGATGAAGTGTTTAGAAGAAAAACGTTTGTTGTGGTGTAGAAAAAAGGTAAATGAGGGAGAATATCAAATGAAAGTAATTGGTTGGAGATTTTTCTGGCTATGGTCGAGTGTGGAGAAGATGGAATGTAGCGGTTTTGTTAAGGCGGATGATTATTAGTGTGGAGAGTGTGGTTGGGAAGAGCTACCGACGCTGGGCCGAGGAGACCCGAGAGGGGAAGTGGATTGAGTCGGTGAACGAATGGTCTGAAGGAGGAGAATGGTGGTTTGCAGAAGGCGAGAGACTTAAGGGTTGGACGATTGATAGGAGAGAAATTGGGGCGGGTTTTAGTATATGGGGCGATGTTGTGGGCCCACCTGGGCAGGGGGATGACCGCTTCACATTGTACGAACTTTTACTAGTTTGCAGGGTCCGTCGCAGGGTTCCCATGATGCTCTTAGGGGTGGGGGATTGTGTCTGTTCGATGTGACGGACGCTTCTCACTTAATTAGATTAGAGCTTACGAGATTCCGCCATGTGACGGTGAGCGTAAAAGGCATGGGCATTTTCTTTTTTCCTGACGCACCGAAAGTTCCTGTTGGAACATGTTTCTCTATGAACCTTTTCTTTTTCCCGATTGCTTGTACAGCACCTTACCTCCAATCTTGGGGAGAAAAGAGGGGGTAAGATGGGAAGAAAGAAAAGGAAAGAATATTATATGTTATATATATAATAGTATTATACTATATATATATATATTATAATATATTATTATATTATAAATACATTCAAATTATTATAGAAAAAAATATATATTGATAAAAAATAATCCAATAAAACAACAAATGTGTTATATAATATATATATATATAGATAGTAGGTTATATTATAAAATATATACATAAATCGATACAATTATATCTGATAATTTTTCTCCTATCTCTAGAATATTTGGCTATGATGAGATTCATATATATATGAATATGATATATTATATATATTATAGTAATATATATATATAGTATATACTATATATATATATAATATGCTATATACACAAAAACATCGTAATTGCTTGGCAAAAATTTTGGCGAAATTATTGACAGAACCCTGACATTTTGGGAAAGAGGGAACTGCGGAGCGACCGTTAGAAAAATTTTTGAAAGTCAAAAATTCTACGTAAATAAAACGCTTAACTTTTCAAATTATGATTCCAAATCTTATTGTAAAGAGGTTAATAATATAATAATGTGATTATATATATATATATATTATATATATATATATTATATAATAATATACTTTATTATATATATAATATATATATCAGTGGCGTGCATTCAGTGGCATGCAGTCATGTGGAGCATGACCAAAAGAAATAGAGAATTTTTTGCTAATTCTATCTATATGTTTTTAAAAAAAATGGGCTTAGAAATAATAAAAAAGAACAGGAAACAAAATTACCCCAAGTTATGGTGTTTAAATTCTTAAATAATCAGTTTTAAAATTCTTCAATATTCCAACACTTTTTTTAAATAATTCGCTAGCATGACAGTTTTCAGATTAGCATTTAAAATATTTCCCGCAGCGACCGCCTTTAGGGTAAATTTCCTATTTCAACTATTAGAGTCTCAAGCGCCCAACATCAGATGAACACCAAAGCCCATGGGTACCAGACTCCCAATAAGGTCCCCATTGCAACACCCAGATTTTCCACTCGTATATTCAACGGTGGTTTCAGCTATCGTGCCTCAATATATATATATATATATGATACTATATATTATATATAGATTATATTATATATATATAATATATATATATTATATATATATAAATATATAAATAATAATAAGAAGAAGGAAAAATAATATAGTATAATAATAATATGGAATAATAATAATAATAATAATAAGTAATACATAATAATATAATAATAATAATAAGTGAATAATACAAGCTGATGTTTAAATTTATGTGCCTGAAAATGCCTAAGTGGAGAGAAAGGAATAAAACCTGCCAAACGTTACAATAGTTGAATCAGGTCTATCTTAAAAATTGTGGGACGACGAAATAATTTGTATTAATCAATCCAAATCTGACAAGTGCGTTGGAAAGCAGCTTTGAATATTGGACTAATATACATGATTTTGAGAGGGATAAAAAATAGTTTATAATTAAGAGAATATAATATAGAAAACGAAGTAGGTGATCAATAAAGAACCTCTATATTCGCATAGGAGACACAAGAGCATGACGATGACGGATTTATGAATCTAGCAGTCGCGGTAACCGACGACTTATTTTTTTCAACTTTTCTTCCCTCAATTAACAGCTATAAACGGGCCCTGGCACTTACAACTAGAATCGGCTGATTCATACGCGCGTGGAATGACGTATCTGCAACGCTCTATAGTATCTTTGCGTTCAGGAGGCTTCGGTGCCTTTGAGTCTTAGTTACCAATATTTTTGTATATGATGTCGAAAATTTTTTTTAAAGTTTACCGAAGATTTTTATAGAATAAATCTCTTTCTTGAATTTTCAGGAAAGCTTTTTAAAATGTTCAATGTGTATATGTGTGAAGATTTGTCAAAAAAAAAAAATAATAATTTATAATGATTACTTAATAGATAAAGTATTAAATTCAGGAATGAACATTTATTACAAGAAAATTACAAACTTCCTATTCGGACGTACGACTAAAATAATTATAAATATAATAATAATACAATATAATATAATATAATATAGGGTGTCGCGATTGTTATTTATATATGGATTAATAGTTATAGAATGAATCTAAAATTTAATTATGATATGGATAGCGCTAAATTTACAATTTATGATAATGATGTGAATAGAAAATGAATATGATTGAATATATATTGTTGCAAGAATTATAGGTGGCGGGGGTCCCTTGTTCACATTCCGAAAGATAAATTGTTACACACCGACATATGTAAAACAAGATTGACAAGCCAGCTTAAAAATCAGGGAACTGACACTATAACCCGGATATCATTCTCCTTACACCCCTATTAACTGGCTTCATTCCTGACAGAAAATGGGGCTTAGACGTACTATGTAATGGATCCAAATAAGTGTGGATTTTATATTCTAAGTATGTGGTCTGATATGATTCCATGTGTTATGAATGATATAAATGAGGTAGAATTAAGGATTTCTATTGAAGATTGAAGCTTCATGCTTTATGAGCTGAAGTGATTGATGATGAAATTCGAAGATTTTGGGATTACTTCACTTGAATGTAATAACATGTTTACATCATTGAACTCATTACATACAAGATGAGTGAATGATTTGTTCTATGATTTGATAAATGAAAGTATGTTATTTATACACACATATTAAATTTTAATATGTATCGTTCAATGAAAGACGTTTTAGCGCTACATAATGACAAAGGCGAGTGAACTGCCAGGACCCGTTAACCGTTAAACGTTACCCGTTACCCGTTTCTCGTTATCAGTCAGAGAACTGCTTATGCGTTTTGCTTTTAATTTGTGAGAGACAAAGGTTTAAGGGTAAAGGAAAGTATTTGCATCTATTTTAGGAATTCCTAAAGTTTCCTTACCCCTCAATCAGGGTTATTTGACAAGGAGGGTTTAAAAACCTTAATTGGCAAACTGAAAGTTGAGATAGATACGAAGAAGCATACAATAAGTCTTGAAATTATGCAAAATTTACTCATATTCAAGAATTGTTTCAATAAAATTTATTTAAATTACTATTAATAATATTTGATAGAAGCAATTAGGATTGTATGTAATTTATTTTCGGATATTCGAAAGCATCAACGGCATCCATCCAATTTATACGAGATTTATCTTTAAAAAACATTCGGTCATTTTAAAATAATCTTTTAAATAACTTAGGAATAACCGACATATAATGCTATTCAATTGCATTTATTACATCTTTTCTATCACATACATTTGCATCTTACTGTTCGTCGCTTCATTTCAAAAGAAAATGCAAGGCAGTAGCAGTAGAGCGAGAACTCAGGTTGGTAGTTGATATTATTAGATATTTTCTAATTGCTCAATTTAAGTGTCATGCATATTTATTTATGTGCTTAATTGTGATTATTTATGCAGAATTATTTATGAACTGCTACCATTTTTGAATTGCTGACCAATATGTATGTATGTATATATATATATATATATATATATATATATATATATATATATATATATATATATATATATATATATATATATATATATATATATATGTATATACTTGCTCATATATAACATCTTGCTGTATGCTTTCAACCTTATATGTATCTGCGCCAACTGCTGCTCCAGCAACGCTCGCTGCTAACAGTAACCTCCCATGCCGCATATCATATGCCGCTATGTCATATGCTGCCAACATATATCTTATATATGTATATATATATATAACAATAACTATATATAATATCATATAATATAATAATACATATGGCTTGACGACTTTCAGGAATTTGAGCAGGTAGTCTGCACCATTTTGGATTTTACATAGTCGAAAAATTCAGAATATATAGTAAAAATATGGAAAACCCATCAATGTAAATATATATGTGTATAATAACAATATAACTAATATATATGTATATGTAATAGTAATAATAATATGCTTAATAATATTTCAATATGCTGTATAGCAACAACAACAACTAATAACATAAATAATATTGATAATAATATCATGTAATGGCAGCTATATCATATATATATATCACTCTGCTGTATAATCATAATAATAATATATATATATACCTTATATATAATATATATATCTATATATTATATATATATATATGTATAACCCATATATATATATTCTTATAACTCTTTATATTATATATATATATATATATATATATATATATATATATATGTATATATATATATATAACTCTTTGCTCTTATATATATATATATACTATATATACTATGTAATATATATATATATATATATATATGATTTCGTTGACAGGCCGGCGGCCTCTAAAATTTCAACTCGATTTCCTTTTTTAATGTTAACGATCAGTGGAAACTATTACTTTTCCGAGTTAAAAGATAATTCCGTTTTCTTCAGCTCTACTAGGCAAACTTTGTATTTGCCTTCTGATTCTTGAGTCATTTTTTAAAAAATCCCAATTTAAATACATTAGCAAGAGAAAAAATAATATTAATATAATATAATAATATTAATTAACAATTAATTAGTTTTATGCTAACTTGATCATCTCTTATACAAACTTATTTAATTTATAATTTCATAAAAATCATTGACTCATTCTTGCAATCAGAGTCTGCCAGACTCGCTTAAGTCATCTTCTAGGCTACTTACAAATTTGCCTCGGCAGATAAGTTGTATTTTGCTGTTATTAGTGGGATACATCTGTGTGGAGTTAGTAATGATACGCTTTTCATATTTTTATTAAATATTAATTTATAACTGATTTTGTATGTTTTTAATAAAATTGAGCTGTTACATGTTTTATAAATACGGGTATGTTGGATTCGTATTCGATTTAAGTTTTCATTAAAAAAAAAAATTGTTAAATTATCTCCCAAATTAACACGTGACCATAATAAGAAATTCAAAACTTCATGTTTGAATATGCGAGAAAATAGTGGTGATTTATATATGAAGAACCATTCAAAAAGGAAGATAATTTTGATCTTCTTTATAAATAAGTACAAAAAAAAGTAGCAATTTTTTT
This sequence comes from Trachelipus rathkii, assembly GCA_015478945.1. NCBI lineage: Eukaryota > Metazoa > Arthropoda > Malacostraca > Isopoda > Trachelipodidae > Trachelipus > Trachelipus rathkii. The sequence continues at coordinate 35,844 of JABUQX010107690.1, forward strand.
CATATATACTATAATAACCATATATATATATAATATCAACATATATAACAATAATAACCATCTTTGCATAATATGTAATAACCTTTATACATATATATATATATGTATAACTATATATATATATATATTTTAACAATATATATATGTATATATAATTTTTGTTTTGCCTACTCAAGGAATTTTATCTGCTCACTTTGATATATATATATATATATATATATATATATAACTTATAACTATATATATATATATATATATATATATATATATATATATACTGCGCTGCGCTATAACCAACCTTATGCTTTCTCTTCACCTGCTCACTCTTATATATATATAAATAAACGTATGATAAATAAAATAAATTATGTACAAACAAGTTCTCAGAATTTTAAGTTATATTTCTATAGAATCTATTTTAGATCTAAAATATTTTACATTTTGTGATGAAATTCGAATTCAGAAAAATCAGTAAACAAAATTTTCAAATATTGAATAGCAATATTTTATACCATGTCAACGTGCAATAATAATAATAATAATAATAATAATAATAATAATAATAATAATAATAATAATAATAATAATAATAATAATAATAATAATAATAATAATAATAATAATAATAATAATAATAGCGAAGTAATAAAAAGGCTAATAATAATAATAATAATAATAATAATAATAATAATAATAATAATAATAATAATAATAATAATAATAATAATATGCAATAAATAATAATAATAATAATAATAATAATAATAATAATAATAATAATAATAATAATAATAATAATAATAATAATAATAATAATTAATAGGCTATGGTTTTTAATGCATCATGGCATTATTTCTTATGCTTGTTTTTAGGCTATTTCTATATAATAGCATTTGATGCCGAGGGGAAATGTTAGTTGAATACGCCAAATAAATGGAACATTGTTCTACGCAATGAAATATGCAACTGGCTTTTGAGCGGCTTCAAAACGCAGCGTTTATACAGCTTGTATATCTTATGTTTTATGTTTTTTTATTTGAATGGGATAATAGAAGTAGCCAAAACATTCAAAAGTCCTTTATGTATAGGCATATAAAACACTTTTTTGAATATTCTCTCTCTCTCTCTCTCTCTCTCTCTCTCTCTCTCTCTCTCTCTCTCTCTCTCTCTCTCTCTCTCTCTCTCTCTCTCTCTCTCTCTCTCTCTCTCTCTCTCTCTAACTTTAAAGTATGTAAATCAATGACAAAGCGTAGTAAGAAAGTTGTTTTAAAAATTGTTTTAAAAAAATAACATCCTTCCTTTAACTAAAGATTTTAGAAATTAAACCTTAATATTTAAAATTTATTACAAAGAAAGTAAAAAAAAAAAAATACTTTGAAGAAAAATCGAGACGTTTATGACATGTTAATATGACAAAGTGAAATGTTTGAAAAAATTCGCTCTTAATTGCAAATGATTTTTCTTACATTCCGTCATAAACATGCAAAATATCCATCTAGATTTTCTACCTGCATAATTAATTAATCTCCTTATATATATATATATATATATATATATATATATAACTCTCCATAAATGTATAATATACTTAATAATAATAATAATATATATATATATATATATATATATATATATATATATATATATATATCATATCTATATCATTGACGATGAGGGTGAAACGGCGTCTTGAGAAACCGGTTGGTATATAACGCGCTATATATATACGCATAGCATACCAGCATATGTAACTCAACCTTGCCAGCCCAGCGCTGCTGCTGCTGTAACGCTTAGCCAACCTTAGCAACCAATAACATATGCTCTATGCTTGTAATAATATATATACCGCTCATATATATCAGTGACGTATGGGGTGGCTTAGCGTCTTGAGAAGCATAATTCGAGTATATATATATATATATATATATATATATATATATATATATATATATATATATATATATATATTTACTATTTATATATATATATATATATATATATAATATATATATATATATATATATATATAAAAACTCAAATATATTTACGTTATTTATATGTTAATTCTTTTCTTCTATTTTCTTGATTAGATAAATCTATTACTTTTTGGCAGAATGCACTGTTTTTTATTTCTTTAAGAAGTTTTTTCACAATAGATATTAATGCCAAGCTGGAAATAACATGTAGATCTTAAATTTTAAAAAATTGTTATCCAAAAATTGGCACTTCGCTCATAAGATAGTTTTTAGATATGACTATTTTTTAAAAAAAAACTATTGTTCACTTAATTATTTTTGATTCATAGAATATATTAATTAAATTTGAATTTTTAATCGAAATTTATTTAATATTATGGCATTTAATTATTGAATGCATATATTTGCTTGTTTTATTACTTTGTTTTATTACTTTGCTTCTTCTCACTAAGTGACGTCACTGTACGGACTACGGACTCTGAAAAGGTAAAAGCTTTCAAAAGCTTTCTTTCGAGAGTTGGTTTAACATACTACATGCGTTTTATTTTTCTAAAATAAAGTTGAAATTTTTTAAGCGGAAGTTCCAATTTTTTCAGCGGGCTGAGCCCAATTTCCGACAACCCTAAAAGTAGACATAAAATTCTTAATTTTCAGCCGATTTTGACCAAATTAACACCAAACCGCAGCTTTTTCTGACGTCTAGAACGTCGTTTTCGAGTGTTTTTCTGTCTATAGTCACTGTTTTGGCATTTTATTTAAAACTTAAGCAAAAAGTGTAAGAATCATCCACATTGAATAATGCTATTTTTCAATTAATTATAAAAAGTGACATCTTGGGCTTCTCCGAAATAGCTGAGAGAAAATTTTAAGACAGTATACACTATACACGTTCGTGAATTTAATTTTTTTACAAGTTGGTTTTTTTCTTACCTAGGAATCTAATAAAACACTTGTTTTATTAAAAAAATTAAAATAAATATTTATTTGTTCTTAAGGCACATTTCGGATAAAAATAATTAATATTTAAATTCTACTACCTGAATTTAGCTTTTGGCATCTTTTACTGTAAACACTATACATAATAAATAATAATTTTATAACAAACAATATTTAATAAAATAAATAAAAATATTAAAGAAATTAATAAAATATTAATAATAAAATAAATAATAAAATAAATATAATATAATAATAGTAATAATAATAAAAGAATAATAAAATAAATAATAAAAGAATAATGAAAGAGAAACAATAAGTTACCCATCGAATCAATTTTAAATTAAAGAAAACTTGTAAAATAACAATAACCCAAGTATCTAATATGAATATTTTTGAGACGTTAAAAAATTATATATATATATAAAAATATATATATCTTATATATATATATATATATATATATATATATATATATATATCTTTCTTAACTGTATATATATATATATAACTTAATATATATATATATAACATATATAACATATATATATGAGAGAGAGAGAGAGAGAGAGCCCAGTGCCATATTTTAATGGAGTCTTCGTGATATAATATAAATAATATATGTATATATATATATATATATATATATATATATATATATAATATAATAATAACCTATATAATATATATATATATATATATATACTATATATATATATATTAAATAATATATATAGTATATATATACCTCATATATATGTTATATATATATGTAATAATAATAATAGCAACCCAATAACGCCATATATATAACTGTAACCTTTATATAAACAATATGTATATATATATGTATATATATATAGCCAACAACCCAGCAACATGTGGCACCGACCGAGCGCGCGCCGCACCGCCGCCATAGCACCGGCTGCTCACCGAGCTCGCGGAGCACCGTAGCCTTCTTATATATATATATATATATATATATATATACCATAGTCTATCTTGGTGGCGCAGTGGGTTGAGTGGTGCGTTTGCACGCTTGGGGTCGTGAGTTCAGTCCTCGTCAAGCGGGATTTGTACTTTCGACTAGTCACCAGGGCGGACACGAAAAATTGCCGATTAGTTCAGAGATTTTCATAGCATTCATTATAAAAAACGGCTATAGTGTATTAATATACTAATCTCAATACCCTCACCTCACTTTCCATCCATAGCCAACACATACAGCAGTAAAGTCTATCAATACACTTACAGAGACACCTACATTCCTATTCGCCTCACGCATAGTAGGTCTGTGAGAGTCAAGAGCCTAGCCATGCCCACCGATGGCTGGAATATCTTGACTTGTTTGGTTCAGACTGAGGCTGGAGTTACACTATCACCCTGATAACTGTGCACCTTTCTACTTTGTATGGGCCCTGGTCGGGAAAACATAAAATAGTAACCTTTCCCCGATTGTTACGTGGTAAAGGAAAAAAAAATATATATATATAATGTATATATATATATGTATATATGCTCTTGAATATCATAATATATATATACATATATGTATATATATATGCAACAAATTTGATTCTCTTTGCTGCTGCATATATAATAATATATATATATGATAACCTATAATAATATATAAACTTCCCAGAATGATACGAGGAAAGATATACCAAGAATATTAGGAACAATTTAATTTTGAATAATTTTTTTTATGAAAATGCTGTAGTTCAATGGATCATAGTGTTACTTAGCTCGATGAAGGAACTTATGTTGTGAAACTTTGAAAACAATCTAATAGTGCTTTCTCTTCAACAATTAGAATGTAAGTGAGATAAGTAATCTGGTGCCCCAAGCAACCACTTCGAATTGGCTCTTTGCGGATGAGATGAAAGAAGTGAAATTAAAAGAGCAACGAAAGGAGAAGCAATCGGCATAAGAATAGTTAATCATAAATAAATAATTTAAAAATAGGAGGAGATAGAAAAGAACCTTGAGGTACACCACAATTGATTTTTTTAAAGGATGGAGGCTGGTCGTCTACAACATAAGCTATATATATATATATATATATATATATCTATATATATATATATATATATATATATAACAACCTTATATATATATACCTTCTTATATATATATATATATATATATATATATATAAATATATATATATATATATATATATATGTAGCCTTAGTAATAATAGCCTTAGTAATAGCATAACATGCTTCTTCAACAATTTCTAGAAGAAGGACATGAAAGTATTAATAGTTTTCTTCTATATTATATATATATATATATATATATATATATCTGTGTGTGTGTCTGTAGGTGTGCATGTGCATGTGTTATATACATGTGAGAGTGCTATTAGGATATTGATAAAGAAGGGACGATCTCCGTGAATTTACCTATATATATATATATATATATATATAATATATATATATATCTTTATATATATATATGCTATATAATAATAATAATATATATAATAATAACCATATCATAACCAGCTATAATATAATATATAACAATAACCTTAGCGCCAACCAATATATGTAATATAACCTTAATATGCGCCATATATAATATATAATACATATCTAGGTATTTATACTTATATTTCTATTTAACAACAATATATGTATATGCCATAACCATATATATATATAGCAATATATATATATATAATAATATATATACTGCTGCCTGTAATAATATAACATATATATCTTTCATATGTATATGTATCCTTATATATGTGCATGTGTTATATACGTAATGAGGGGTGCTATTGAGATTCTGATAAAGAAGGACGATCTCCGTAATTTACCTTTTGTTTCTCTATGAAATAGATTTTAATAGAAAGAAGAAAAGTTAAATACTTTAATAAACAAAGTGATTCAAACAAAAGTAAATGAACCTTAAAATTAATATGCTTTAAATATTGCCTTTCACTCCGTTTTATATATATATATATATATATATATATATATATATATACTGGTATATGTAGCAATATATATTGCTAATATATATATATATATATATATCTTTTTGCTCTATATATATATGCTCTATATATATATATATATGCTGCTATGCCCTAACTATTTCTTCTTAATAATATTGTTAACTAATATGTATATAGCATATGTAATAATATGTATATAATAATAATAATAATAATAACATATAATAATAATATAATATATAATATAATATATATCTTATAATATAATTATAATATAACAATAATAATAATAATAATAATAATAATAACCAATATATGTATATTAATAATATAATAATAATAACAACTACTAATAATCATAATAACAACAATAATAACTAATAACTAATAATATTTATACAGCATAACATATATAACCATATATGTATGTATGTGTAATAATAATATAATATAATTAGTATTAATATTGTAATAATAATAATAGCCATATGTATATATATAAATCTTTCATAATAATAATAAATTGCTAACAAATGTGTGTTTATATAATAGCTTTATAATATTTATAATAATTTCTGTGGTAAGTAATAATAATACTAAGAGTATAATAACAAGACATGTATATACAATATATAATACATGTATATATAATATACACACTGTATATATAATAATAATATGTAATAATATGTAATATGTATAATAATAATATATATAATAAGCAAATAATAATAACATGTAAAAATAATTATATTTAATAATAAAATGTTCAAAATAATTTATGGTAAGTGCTAATAGATATAACACTATACAGATGTATCTATATTCTTAACTAACAACCTTATATATATAACTATTTATATATATTTCTTAACTCTATATATATATATATATATATATATATATATATATATATATATATATATATATATTTATATATATATAAATATATATATCGTCTCCAATAACAGCATGTTGATATCCTTTGCAAATCCGGAATGGTCATGAATAGTTGTAAAAACTAAAACAGTTTTCTGGACCCCTTCTCCCTTTTGTTTGTTTTTTTTTTATATTTATTTTTTATTTTTTTTATTTTTGTTTTTTACTTAAAAATTTTTCTTTTTTCTAAAAATGTTTTTTGTTTTGTTTTTGTGTTTTGTAACAATTAATGACTTGTTATTCTTTAAAATATGCAAAAACATTTTTTTAAGTGATTAAACATTTATTCTGAAAATTATTCTTTAATAATTATTAATATTATTAATAACTATTAATAACAACAATGTTTATTTTAATCCATTGCTTAATTTTTTTGCACAAAATATATTTAAATATATTTAAAATATATATAAAATATATATAAAATATATTTTTGTTCATTGGCAAGTGGTAATTGGTAAACTGGTAAAGGAGTGTGATTTGTGAATAAATTGGTTAATCATTCTAATATCATTAATATGCTTTCACTGATCAGATATCACCATTTGAAGTAAAAAAAATTCAGGAAAGCTAAATGGTAGTTAACCCCTATGTCAAAGCAGAGAACAGTTTGTAAATTTTGGCAACTCGCCACTGGATGGGAGTAGTTGGTATCTTACTGATACACCTTTTCTTATACATTTAGAACGAGTAGTATGCAATCAATAACTATCTAGCTCCAGCATGAGGATGTATATATGCTGTATTGAACTACTGCTATTTCTGCAACTGATATTATATATTATATATATATATATATATACTAATAATATAATATATATAACACTTAACGTAACATATAATATATATATATATATATATATATATATGCTCATATATATATATACTCTTATATATATATCAGATCTCTGACTTAGATTTACGTATCTGATAATTGTTCAGATTTCAGACCGAACAGATTCAGAAATAATCTTAGGACTACCTTGCTGAATCCTTTAGCAGAAGCTTACTAAATAGTAAAAACTAATATTGTTTATTACAAGAAAAAAGATTATTAATTGCATCTTATTTTAAGATTAAAATTTTTGTTTACCTAATGAATATATAATTAGTGGT
>JABUQX010107691.1:0-2500 GCA_015478945.1 Trachelipus rathkii
AAAAATAAGCGGAACTCTGCCTCAGACTTCAGCAGTGTAGAAGTCCTGGAAGAGAGATGTTAAGTGTTGTATATAGAAACCGTAAGAAAGGCTTGAACCACATTTTATCAGGGAAACAACCTTGTTGCTTGCATTGATGTAAATGGTCTGATGACATCTTTGAGAATGGAGCATAATCCACAAGACTGGAGACTTTTCGTAGATTCCTCCATAACTAGTTTAGCTTTACAATGGAAATTTTAACTGGCGTCTGTTCCTGTAGGTCACGCAGTACATATAAAGAGAGCTATTAATAATATGAAATTGCTTCTTGAAAACATTAAATATGAAGACCATCAATGGCAGATATGTAGAGATCTGAAAGTTATTGCCAAGTTAGTCGAGTTATAGTTATATATACCAAGTATTGTTGCTTTATGTCGGAGTGGAACAGCTCTGAATAGGTCCTCACACTATAAAAGAAAACACTGGCCTGAAATAAGACTCACTGGAGCATGGAAAAAAGAAAATCCATTACAACCATATAGTTGCCCGTGATAAAATCATATTGCCACCTTTACATATTAAACTCGGGCTAATGAATTTGTGAAGACAATTGAATTAAGAAAGGAGAAGCTTTAAGTAATTCATGGGAGAAAAATTCCCATATCTGAGGCGAATGCAAATATCAAGGAGATATCTTTGTTGGCCTGCACGATTCATTAACTATTTAAGAGGACAAAGCCTTTGAATGTGTTATTGAAGGAATGAGAAAAGGACTGGGAAGCTATTCAAATCCGTTCTTTAACAAATTTTTAGGGAATGAAAGAAGCCGAAAGCTGATATACTGCTGATGAACTTTTCAACAAGAGATATGAATTAGGATTGTAATATGTCACCTCAAAATACAATTTCCTCATTCCTATCTTGACTTCTTCCCAAGAAATTGTGTGGTGAGTAACAAAACAGGGAGAGCGATTCCACCAACATATTTCAGCTATATAATGAAGGTATCAGCACAAGTGGAACGTCTCTTTGCTTGCTGACTATTGTTGGAATGTGACAAGATGTGTCCCAGAAGTTGACTACAAACAACAAACTAAAAAACAGAAAGTCTCGAGATTTTAGGTAAGAGATTCTAATTTATCTTTAAATAAGAATGAATAGTTTAGGTTTCCATATATATTTTGAAACCAAGAATTAATACAGGTTTTTAACGTCATATTTTGGTTTCTCAGCATCTGTTTTGGTAAGGGAAAAAGGGAAAAAGACAAAACGATATTTTTTGCTGTCCGGTCAATCATCATTGCAATCAATCAAATTATTAATTTTCTTTAAAAACAAACAATTTTCAGTGTCATAAATGGCTTAATTTATTATTTAAAAACGTGTCACCACAAAAAACCCTTTTTCAAAACTACTTCTACCTATAGATCTAGGCTTATAGCGATGATATAAACATTTGAGAAAAAATGAAAAACAGAAAACTTGGCAAATTACTAAACACCGAAAAGGATGTTATATGAAGAAAATGGTAAGCTGCTTCAGCATACTATGAATATTCACCAGAATTAAAAGTTCATAGATTTCAGAAAATATTAAAGCTTATTAATGTAAATGTATAGGAATTTTTTTTATATTGACAAGCAGCATCGCTACGGAGCGTAGCGAAGCTGCTTGCCTATTGAGGCGGGCTAGCCCGCCGCATTGAGTCTTAATCACAGGACAAAGGTCGAAAAAAATGGATATAATAACAACAATAATAAGAATAATGTTATCATTACGTGAAAAAACGCGAAGTTTAATTAGTTGAATTTTCAATTCTTTTTTTTATCAAAGAAATTAATGTATTCATCATGGGACAGAGTATTGAAAAAAGGTGAAACATAAAATGGTATGTCTAATATGAATAGTATATAGATAACAGTGCCAATTTGCTATGTATGATTCTTATACCCAAAAAAAACTCAATCCTGAATTATTTAAAAACCAAAGTTACATGTAAATGACACTTAGAAAATCTCACCTCTTCTAGAAATAGGAAATCTACCTCATTTTTGTGGAGATAAGGAGATCATTTATTGTTGTTTGCCTTTCTCACCGTGTTGAAATCAATAAATATATAAACATGTGAACACAAGATAAAAACTTGTGGCTGTGTATTAGACAACTCTCAAAATATACAGTGCAATTAAGAAACTGAAATTTTAGAAGAATGAGGACCATTTTCTACAAAGCGATTTTTAGAAACGTTTACTTAATCTTGCTCAAATATCCTCATTGAAGCTCTTACGTCAGTTAATCAAACAATGCAAATTTTTCATTCAAAACTAACATTATAGTTTCCATTACATTCCAAAATGAACAAACATTCAGCGCTAGACAACTAGGCTGCCAATTAACTGAGAAGACTTACAATCACTTTTAAGTAATTATGTAGACAATATTAATAGTACATGTCCTATTACTTCTACTTGAAATGTGGAGTTCATAAATAGCTCTAACCCAAATAGGTTGAAAC
>JABUQX010107691.1:7500-15000 GCA_015478945.1 Trachelipus rathkii
AAGGTTCAGTAAAAATCAGTATGAAATAAAAACGAAATGCTGAAAAAAATTATAACCCCAAATGAAATAGGAAACAACTAAATTAAAAAATTTATCTTCAGGTTGCCTGCATTACAACAGATAATGATGCAAATTTCTGTGCAGCCTTTCGGGTAGATGCTCATGCAGAAACAGGTGACGAAGAGGAAGAAGAACAGGCACCGATTGCAGAGATAGTGGTTGCGCTTGAAGAGATGGAGCAAATTAGTGACACAGAGGTTCTGCAGACAAAACCTCTCCAGCTAGAAAATCTGCTTAAAGAACATGATGCAACTAGCCTAACTGAACATGCGCCGTTGCATTTCCTACACATTAAACATCTTGGGTACTAAGGATGTTTTCAAATGTTCCTCGCTGGTCCTCTAGTGTCAAGAATCGATTTAATAAGACACTTACCAAAGCCCATGAATTGTGGAATGCCCAAAATAGGAAAACTACAACTGCTGTTAGAATTAAGAAGGAGTTGGGAACAAAGCTTAAAACACCAAGTGTTAATCGCTGGGACTCCCTATACGATTCTATAAAAGACCTGTTTAAAAACCTTGATGGTTGCAGGACACAAATCAACAACATTTGTGTGGAGCAAAAGCCTTTTCTTCCAGTATTTAAAAAAAGTGATAAGGAGGTAATTGCGGAGTACATCAAAATAATGGCGCCTATTGCTGTTAGGCTTGATATGTTCGCAGGAAGAGAAAGAATGCGTAGCGGGAAGTACTATTGCCTAATCCTCCTTCCTCCTCAAGGACAAGATCGGGGAAATGCAACGAGAGGTGAAAATTTAACTATGCCAAAAACTTAAGTCAACTACTTGCTAAAGCAACCAAAGGCAAACAAAGGGAAAGAAAAGAGCTTTGAACCAAGGTTTAGCAGTATCTTTGATAATTTTGATTTACTTATGGCAACAGCTCTGCATCCTTACTTCAAACTCGGAGTGGTACGTAGGTTAAATGAGAGGGGAAGTACTAAGCTACCAAGACCAGGATACTGGAGGAAATAAAGTGTAATATTGGAGCGAATCTTACTTGTAAACATTAAGGCACTGAAGGTGATGGGACAGAGTCTGAAAGTGACCCAATTATGGTGAGTTATTTTTATAATTTGGAGCAAAAACTTCATCCAACCCTCATCTCTGTATTATATATATAATATATATATATATAATATAATATATATATATATATATATATATATATATATATATATTATATATATATATATATTATACTATATATATATATATAATAAATATATATATATATTATATATATATATATATTATATATAATATATATATATATATAATATTCAGGCGAGCCAGGAATTTTTTTGCGGGGGGGCTGCGACTTTGCACAAGTGGTTTACTTTCAAATGAATTAAATTATATATATATATATAATTATATATAATATATATATATATTATATATATATATTAATATATATATATATATATATATATAGTATATATATTATAACCGTATAATATATATAATATATATATAGTATATATATTAATTATATATAATATATATATATTATAATTATAATATATATATAACTTATTATAATTCTCATAAGAACTTACAATCGTTTTATAAGGTCAATTTCAGTTTCCTTGCCTTTTGACTGAGGTGATTTCAAAATATTTCATTGCTGACTTCTGGTCGCCTAGATCACGATGATTTGCAGTAAAAAGCAAAACTTGGTAATGCGATGACTCTCGCAACACTATTCGTAACTACGTTTTTCAGGCGCTTTTAATGTCCGAAAAGGTTCTTTCTACTGTTGCGGTGGATACAGGCGATACTGCTAAAATATTCAGGAGAGTAGCAATGTTAGAAACCTCTTCTTGTCACACTCAGCCAAAGCACCGATCACAGTTTTTGGTGTTTTCCATTTTCTAACAGCCATTTACGCTACCAGAGACACCACTCTCCTTTTAGTGTATCCTCAAGAGGGTCTGGAAGGTCGTCTTTATAAAAGGATGCTTTTTTCAATATGCTTGTAAGGTACATTGCACTTTCTGGTAAAATATACTGAAGTGAAATGATAGTGGTTTCATTCTAGAGAAATCGATCAGTCAACGAAAAAATCAGATCATCAATAAACGGAATAAAACTGAGATGCGGTAATTTGATTCGGGATCTGATGTAGGCACATTACAACGATATTTCTGGAACTTCGTAGTTCTTGGAATTGTTATTTCAATAACTTAGCTGTCGCATACATTTTTAGCTTGTGTGAATATGGTTTTAAACTCTGTGGCTGCATTTTGTCTATCTTTTTTCGAAGAAGTTGAAATAATTTCTTACATAAGTTATGCACTGACAATGTACCAATGATACAAACACTCTGTAAACTGTTTTGACAAGGTTAGGTTATTCCAAGAAATATTAACTTAAAACGAATAATGTCATTATAAAATTCAAATTACTGATTGAATTTAACACGAAGTAGCTTTCTGTGAAATTCACCAGGCCATTCTTCTATTTCTTCCAATGACGCAAGTATTGGTTCAAGAGTCTCTTTAAAAAGGAAAACCGCTTCATGCCGTTCACACCATCTGGTCTCGCACATCTTTTGATCCTCTTGTTATTTTGGTTACTAGAAAACTTTTATTTTATCTTCCAGAAGTTTTGTGCGCTTCGGACTCGATCGAAAAAAAGTGCATATTTCAGAGATGAATCCCAAGACGTTTAGAATTGCCTGAATTTTAGAAGAGTCTGAGAGACATAGATTTAAACAATGTGCTACACAATGTGTATAGAGCTTTAGGATACTAATTCCGAATAACAGATTGCACTACTCGGAATTCGTCTCTCATGGAAGAGGCTCCTTCATATCCTTGCTTAAATTTTCGAGTTTTAAACCAAGATAGCTGAGTCTCTCCAAAATTACATTTGCCAATGTTTTCCCTGAGATATCATAAACCGGAACAAATGATAAAAAATCCTCTCTTAAAGTAAAAGGAGTATCAACCTGATTCACCTCCATCACCACCAATCGCGAAGTGAAAACGTTCTGTTTGGGAAAAATATCCGTCTGTTTCATCAGCTAATGCTGAAAAAATATTTGTTTTTATTCACTTCTTCCACTATTTTCCTTTGTTATATACTGACTAAATGACTGTATGATTCATTCGTATCATCAGACCTCGTAAACATTGAATTTTTTGGACGGTAAGACCAGTAAGTGGATTCTTTCAAAACCTGGTCACTCCATTTCTCGAAACCTAGAAGGCTTCTAAATTTCCGTCATTTTCAGCAGGAGTTGATAATTCACTACGTCTAAAGTCACTTGAGCCCCTTAATGCAAGACCTTGCTGGCCACATAAACGTATAGTTTCAATTATTGGTAAACAAGTTTTTTCTCTATTTTCCTCACAATTTTCTAATTTTTGACTTTATAAAATTTGTAATAATATACTTTCGATTTTTTTTTCTTAATAAGAGCTTCAATATTATCTTATAGTATATATATATATAATATATATTATATATATATATATATATATATATATATATATATTAATAATTAATCATAATATATAAATAAATTATATATATATATATATATATGTAGTTTTGTTTTCTGCGTAAAAAATTCACTGTCAAAAAATTTTTTTTTTCGGGTACGGCCCCTGATATATATCATATAATATATATATATATATATATATATATATATATATATATATATATATATATATATATATATATATATATATATATAAAAAAAAAAATCTTAAGTTTATATATATATATATATATATATATATATATATATATATATATAATATATGATCTGAGAATTCCATTTCCCATAATCAACAATGCCGCCTAAATATCTAAAAAGTGTAACAATATTGCCCACCGATAGAGGGCGAGAGAGAGATTTGAAATTGTAACGGGTAGGAGCGTCATCAACGCCCTACACAGAGAGGAGTGCCCCACGCTACCTAGTGGCCGGAGGATGCCTCGCCGCATCTCTCCATAGATTCAACTATCGAATCCATTATTATAATAATTATTTGTGAAATCCTTGTGTTATACTAAGTACTATTCATTGCCCAAGTTAAACAAAGCTATTTTGTATACCAAATTAGGCCGCATAAAATTACAAATGCTCCAAGCCTAATATGTTGTCAATTTAACCGGCGGAGTGCCGCGATCTTTAATATGGGCTATAATTACTGTGTTATCAAATGAAATATCCATTACAATTATTGCAATTATATCATCTGTCATATTATTATTTCACGTGCACAATTAATAAACTTCAAAAGCAGAATAAACCTTTTCAATAAAGCATCCTCATTTATTTAATTACTTATCTAATTTTGCCTGGTTGCAACATTGCCAGTGCAACAATTTGGTGACCCCAGAGTGACTCGTGCAACATTGCATTGCAACCTTGCAATACCTTGCAACATTGCAATTGCAATAGAAATCTGTTAAAAGAATGAGCGGTGATTAAAAACAGTGAAAAGTTGTGTAATGGTAATTAATACTAACTTTGCGTGAAGAAAAAAATTTATATTAACAAAAAAAAAAAAAAAATAACTGTGAAAATACAAAGTCGCAATAAAATTAAAGTAAAGAAAGAAAAAAAGAAGAAATTGAAATTCTGTAACGGTCAAAAAATTCTGTTACTATCCCAACATTTAAGTAAAGAGCCATTAGGCCTAAGCATTTTGAAAAAAAAAAAAAACTCAAGACAAACGTTCCCTTGTGCTAAGAAACAGTCATGATTGGAACCTCGAAAAATCTTAAGCTTCGCTTGACAACAACAGCGACAAGGAAAACTGCACCTCATCTTAAAGGGGGGAGGGGGAAGAAAAAATACCCCAAGTTTAACAAAATCTCAACGACAACAACAAACCTCCTTCCCGATCCAAAAAGCTACCCAAAGCACACAAGTCTTCACCCAACCCCGCGGGAGGGAAAGTCAACTACCAACCATTCTCCCCCACATATGGAGGTGATCCTTTCTCTCACCCAACTGAACATCTCCAACCTCCAAAATTAAGGAAAGATTACGATAACCGTTGAAGAAAAACAACAACAAAAATTATTTTTTCTATTAAGAAAGTGCATAAACTCTAATTTGTGTAATTAATTAAGGTTTCGAACAATAATCGTAAAGATCAAATAATAAAAATTAATAATAATAAAAATAATAATAGAATTTAAAAATAAAAATAAAAATAATAATAATAATAAATTTTAATAATATTAATAATAAAAGTGAATGATAAAAATAAATAATAATAATAATAATAATAATAATAATAGATCCCGTGAAATAAAATTTCAACAATAAAAATTAATTTTGTAATAGGCAAATAGCCAATATATTAATTAATCAAAATATGAGAGATAATAGTAAACAGGTACTATGTAATAATAAGCATGCTGGTTATATATTTTTCAATAAATTATTGAGCGATTAGGATATATTTCATACGAGCACAGAAAGCAGAGCTTTCGGAGAGAGAGTGGGCGCATGTGTAAACTCTAAATTGGGCGGAGCAAATGTCTCTGCCGTACAAGAAAGAACGGCGGCTATCTCCCTCTCTGAAAGTACTGTATCGGGCTCTAAGCTGTATAAGGTATTAAATAAAATTCATAATAAATATTTATAATACTGAAACTATATCGAATATGAATAAAAATATGAAATTTATCAAATGTATACGATTTTAATAAATTTTAGAAAAGAATAAGTTGTAGAAAACATATTATACAAATAAATATATCTGAATGATGTGGCTTAGTTAATAAATATTATAATAATGAGAAAAAAAAGTGAATAAAAATTTAAGAAAATTGCAATGTATTCAAAATTTAAAAATTTTAGACAATAGTAATAAATACATAAAGGTTTTCAATATATTGCATGATAATTATTTGAGTTATTAAATAAGGGTAGAAAATTTATGATTATAATTATATGTCAAAGTAATAAAAGTAGTATAGGTAATAAAAACACAATGTGAAGGTGAGTAGCTCATACGAGACAAATGCCTGAGTTGAAAGTTCCTACAAATTTAGGAAACCTTGTAAAATTTATTATTTCGATGCATGATTTATAGTTATGGAAGTTTTTGGCCTGTACCTTTCTTTTTTCAAAATTTCCTCCTAAATAGTTGGTATATAAGATCACTAAAATTTCAAATTTTAAACCATTTTAATAAATGTATTGTAAAGTTATCCGCAGGGGAAATTAAGGTTACAAATGATGAAAATTAAAAAATCGAAGAAAACGGAGTTAAGATTCGTTTCGCGTGCCCAAGGTCACAGCATTCAGCTAGCTGACGCGAAATTGCCCTGCTCGAAAAAAAAAAAAAAAAAAAAAAGAGAGAGAAGAAACGAAGATTGTTTTGAAGCCCATTAAAGAAAATGATATTCTCTCTTTGCTAATGGCGCGAATTACATTAAATGCATAGAAGGAAGAGAACTATTCCTTATTTCTAGCTAATAATTATTTCGATTTTAAAAACCTGCAAGTTCATTCTTAATGTCTGCTAAGAGTAAGATATATAAAGAGAAAATTGTATGTTTCTTATTGAGGTAAATTGTTTGGAAAGAATTACAGAGAATGAAAAGTAAAAAGGATCGTAAAAAGATGGTTAATAAGGGTTGGAAAACTATATTTAATGTTTGATCCGGTCTGTTAATTGAAGTGACGTGGAATTGAAAGGACTTTTAAATTGGTTGCTTAGATTAATGACATTAGGATACGAAATGTATTCTTCTCCCTTTTTGGCTATCTGTATTATCTGTCTTGGCTCTCTTTTCTATAGCGTATTAATGTCATGAACTAAGAATAACGTTTTATAAGGGTTTATTTGTGTCGAAAATTTCAAAACATTTTGCAATTATCACAGAGATAAGCTTTCTTCTCTCTGTTTTTGCAAATTGTTTGATAGCCACAGCCGGGGGTAGCATTTGATATGAGAAATTCCATTTCCCATATCAACAATGCCGCCTAAATATCTTAAAAGTGTAACAATATTGCCCACCGATAGAGGGCGAGAGAGAGATTT
This sequence comes from Trachelipus rathkii, assembly GCA_015478945.1. Lineage (NCBI taxonomy): Eukaryota > Metazoa > Arthropoda > Malacostraca > Isopoda > Trachelipodidae > Trachelipus > Trachelipus rathkii. The sequence goes on from JABUQX010107691.1 coordinate 14,587, forward strand.
GAAATTGTAACGGGTAGGAGCGTCATCAACGCCCTACACCGAGAGGAGTGCCCTACGATACCTAGTGGCGGGAAGCTGCTCACAGCAGCTCTCCCATAAATACAACTTATTCGAATCCATTATTATAATAATTATTTGTGGAAGCCTTGTGTTATACCAACTTATCAAGTACTATTTACTGCCCAAGCAAACAAAGCTAATTTATATACCAAATTAGGCAGCATAAAACTACAAATGCTCCATGCCTAATATGTTGTCAATTTAACCGGCGGAGTGCCCAGCGATCTTGGTAATAGGGGCCTTAAATTACTGGGGTTTACTGTGTTAATCAAGATGAAATATCCATTACCATTATTGAATTTACATTGAAAATTGATTATATCATTTGTCATATTATTATTTCACGTGCACAAT
>JABUQX010107691.1:20000-22500 GCA_015478945.1 Trachelipus rathkii
TTTTACCGAGGAAATGGTAAAAAAAAAAAAAAAAAAAAAAAAAAAAAAAAAAAAAAAAAAAAAAAAAAAAAAAAATCTCGAAAGCTACAAAAAGCTCGCAGTGAAATGAAATAGAACATTTTGTGGAATCCCTTGTAAAATTTTTGGTTGCGGAAAATGTAAAAAAAAAAAAAAATAAAAAAAAAAAATTAAACATAAAAAATTGGCTATTTTTTTTTTTGGGCGGGGTGGCTGGGACACTTAGTATATATATTAATATTATTTGTAAAGGGTATTACACGGCAATTTAGGGGGCTCGAGCCGACGGGTGAACACAGGGGGGGACGTTTCCATACCCAATACCCCGTAGGGGAGGGGCGAGGAACCCCCGCGACACCCCAAATACCAAGAGCGGGGGTTCCGGAGACCCTCCCCGGTAGGGGGGGAATTAAGTCCTAACCCCGTATGTTCCTGCCGGAGAGGCGAGAGACCCGGCGACTCCCTGCCATCAGTAGCGGTATACCGCCTTGGGGTATTCTTTTAGTTAACAAAAAGCAAAAATTTAATAAGAAAGTCTTTTATTTTTTAACGAGTAATCGCAATACACAAGGTCTCTAAAATAGGCCTTTCTAATCATATTAACTATAATTAATTTATATAATACATTTTTTTTTATTTTTTTATTTTTTTTAGCTTTTGCCTATCCAAAATTTTAGCCAACGATTCAAAAAATGGTAAACCTTTACGCTTGTAGCTATTTGTAGTTTTTTGAGAATATTAATTTTTTTTTTTTTTTTTTTTTTTTTGCGTTTTCCGGCACTAAAAATTTTGGAAACCCAAATGCATTCCAGCAAAATGTTTTCCTTTTCCTGGTAGCTGCTGTAGTTTTTGAGATATGAATTGTGGCTCTTCTAGAGGTTGACCCTTTATATTTATATACTATAATATAATATATATAGTATTATATAATATATATATATATATATCTATATATACTTATATAATTATTATATATATTATATAATATATTATACATATATTATATATATATATATATATATATATATTATATATATATATATATATATATATAGTAATCGTGTGTGGTAGATAGATGTTTTTTCACATGGCGTGGGCGAGATATATATATAATATATATATATATATATAGTATATTATATATATATATATATATATATATATAATATATATATACTATATAATATATATATATATATAATATTATATATAATATAATATATATATGATTTGGCGATGTTACAAAAAAAGAGAACATTTTTATTTGGGTAAACTTTTTTAAATTGTCGAGCTTTGATGAATAATTTTATAATATATTATATATCTATATATATATATATATAATACTATATATATATAATAATATATATATATATATATATATATATATAATATATATATATATATAATTATATATATAATATATATATATATAATAATATATATATATATATATAATAATATATATATATATATATATGATGTATATATATATATATATATAATATATATATATATATATATATATATACTATATATTATATAATATATATATATATTAATAAATATACATATCAGAGGCGACTCCGTGCACTCGTGCTACTCGTGCTACTCGACGGGTTAACATTAGAGAAACGATTCTATTTTTGCAAATTTCGTGATGTTACGTTAAAATCCTGCCTATTTTTTTTGGCCTAAAGTCGGTCAAAAATAAATGAACATTATTAATGCAAAATTAAAATCGAAAAAGGCTAGATAACCGCTATTTAAATATAACACGCTTTTTAACCCATTAAAAATGGCGGCAAGTTCATGCCCATCATCACAGATGGCGGCGACGGCAAAATCTGTGGAATTTAGATTGTATTTTAAATGGTAAAGCTAATCCTGGAATCTGAACTACAGAAAACGTTAGAAAAAGAAAACGGTTTAGAAGGAAGAACTTATTTAATATATATTATAATATATATTTTATTATATATATACTATATATTATATATATAATATAAATATTATAATATAATATTATATATTATATATATTATATATATATATAATATATTATATATAATATATATAATATTATATATTATATATATTATACTATATATGGCTTGACTGCCCGCCTATCGTTTCAATTCTATATTCTCCTGTCTCAATACTACTACTTTCCCTCAGTTTTGGAAGCACGTCACATGTCCAACCTGTTCCCAAAAAAGGAAGCCGCTCTGATCGCTTCTAACTATCGCCCGTATAGCTCTCACTTGTAATTCTAAATCTAAGATCTTTGAAACCGCTACTCAACTCTCATTTCTTAGATCGTCTGGAGTCTCATTCACTTCTATCCGATCGCCAGTACGGCTTTTTCGGCGCTCGAGGTCTACTGGCGATATTACTTTCCTATCTAACTGATTTAATTGGTTTTCGTCCTCCCAGGATACTCACGGGGAGACTTGTGGTGGTGGCGACTTTACATATCGCA
>JABUQX010107691.1:27500-35000 GCA_015478945.1 Trachelipus rathkii
TACGATACTATTTTTCAACCAACGTAAAAGGAAACTAAGTGGTTCATCTCATTACAAGCCTCGAAAACAGTTCCGTCCCAGACACTCCTCTCTTATACACTCCCGATGACTTCATCATAACTACGTAAGAGGCCTCATCTATGTACTTAATCTGTTTCCTCCCATCCGTTAATCAATTTTCTAAAAAAGATGTTCTTAAAAAAACACAGAAAAAATTGATCACCAAGTAAAGGATTATTCGTTAAAAATATCACAAATATCAAATTTTTTTAAAGCAAATCACATTCACCCTGGGTTAATATTCTCGACTCGGTAAGAGATCTCATCATAAGTTGATTCCTGAGACCAAAAGCAGGGACTTCCAATAATTGTACCCCCAAAATTATACGTTTGGAACACTACAATAACTTCTGATAGCTGCCAGGGGATTATTCCAGCTCTTCTGAATCTCATATTTTTTGAATTTCCTACTAAGAACTCAAGACAATGGTCTTGGCTCGTCGAGCGATTCTTTTTCTCTTCTTTCTTCTTTTCTCTCCTCTCTCTTCTCTCTTCTCTTCTCTCTCTCTCTCTTCTCTCGTGCTTCTTGTGCTCGAGAGAGTCATAATCGTTCAACACAAATCAGTCCCAAGGTTCTATATATGCTGTTGGCCGAAGAAGACAATAGTAAGATCATCTTAACCAAGTTTCCAGTTCACCACACCCATGGATCTATAGATTTCAATCGAAATTACAATTCTTACCAAAAGTGACGCTCGGTGTCAATTCTAACTTCCCGAAAAATGACCATATTCCATACTGAATCGTTGCTTCACGCCGAATTTTGAGCATTTGTTGCTCTTCAACAACCAAAGAACCCCTAAAAATCCGTAGTAAAGGTGTGATAATCCAAAATGCTGGTGTACTACTATTTTATATAAGTTGTGCCTCTCTCGCTAGCCAGTTCGCCTTTTCCTCACATTGATCCATCCTAATCATAGCCATGGACAATCGTCAAAAGAGAGACAGCACTCTAATGAAATATAATGTTAATTACTTCGGAAATTGGCTGGCTAACTACTCAATTTTGAAGAAACGTTCAATTATTAACCATATTGTAAAGTGCTACATTTGCAGGATGAATGTCAAACGATTTTCAACGTGAATACGCAGCCCTAACTTATGAAAGAGTAACATTGAAGGAAGGTGCAGAATACTATTATAATCTGTCCTATCAAGGCCTCTTCACTAAGACTATGCAGTGGACGAATTCTGTCTCTCCAACTCTATGTTGCTCTTTCTACTTGGTCGCAGTAGAGTTTGTACTAAGGCGTACTTAGCTGTATCAATTTAATGCAGCTCCCTCTCTAGTTGTTATACTAGGAAACTTCATCATCTCCACCTTTTTTAGGGCGACTCTGGTCAACTGTTTAAATGCTATAGATCCTTGTAAAATCATTTTAACACTCTTTTCCTTGGGATGTTTGTAAACGCAGGATCCAACATGAACTTTAGATACCCGACCATTTCCTTTTGAATTTTCTTTTTGCTACCAACTCTTTATTGATTCACTTACCTATTTTTTGATTATTTTATACGGAGTGACAATTACCCACTAGTCTTAAATGCCTTGCCCTAGCCAATGTTATAAACCCAATTCCAGCTAACGTTTAATGACTGAGCGGAGTGGGTTTCCATTTATTAGACCAAGCTATCCGCCTTTCTCTTCCATTAGGCGGTTTCGACTATTGATGATGCATTTAATTCCTTCAGCAAGTTATCATCACGAGCAGCGAAAGCTGTCCATTCCGCTGTCTTCCATCGCTAGGCGATTCCGACACCCCTTTGGTGTCCCAAGAGTGTCCAAGCAATCTGGGGAGAAAGAAATTCTCCGGCAAACACAAAATGACTTTCGCACCCCAAAACATGATTAAATTTAATCGGGCAAACATGTAACCATCTTTCAAACTTCATTGATTGCAACTTACGACTTCTTTTTAGTGTTAAGTTATACAGGAGATATCTGCCGCCCAAAACTTCAAAACTACCCGTGTGGGCTGATATAACGATACGATTTCTACCTCTTGCAGCTGTTGTTGGTGTAGGTTAAAGTTTCCCCATGCACGAGCTATTTCTCATATCTGTTAATTTTAAAAATGAGAATTAATTGCACTCCAGACTTTCAACAGCAAAAAGGGAAGATCATACCTCTTTAATCCGTCATTTTAATTGCAGAGTGCCAAACTTGTACTGGCAACAGCCAAAAACGGTGCTTTGACCATATTTAATTTCGTAGATACCTTTGTCATATTCCACCCCTCTGAATCAAGCGTTCTTGCTAGAATTGTATAAAGAATCTGGCTTAGAACTCTTTCCCATCTATATGGATATACATCCTTTTTTCAATTCTAATTCCAGGTAAGAAAAGATCGAAGCTTGCCGACAACAAGACTCAAATTCGGCTGGATTCTGTCACTTGTAATTAATGGAAAAATGGTTTCGTTCGTTTCGTCCTTTTCTGGAGTCGCCAAGCATTCAAACTTTAGTTTGGTTTCGCCAAGATTGTTTTGACGGGAATCCTTGTTAAACTGGACGATAACCTTGGGAAGCCTCTCCGGTGGGATGGTTTTTGGGTTTTTTGACTTTAAAAAGCTATGTACAGTGGGATGTAGTTCTCTAAACTCCCGCTCAGTTTTCGAGGACAGCTTCCTCTGATTAAATGTCTTCTTTCAGACGAGCCACTAGGTCAGTTGCTCTCTGTTCTAAACGCGCCACTTACTCTGGATGAGGGCATTCTCAGGCATAAGGATGATTCTAAGGTGAATTTTATTGCTCCGATTCCAATGACTCGTTACTCTATCCATGTGGATGACCGGAGCTATATATATTGTTGATGCCATTCAGCCATTTTTTGATGGAAACTCAACAGTATCTAAATATTTCACAATGGGTAATTCCCAATGCTTTCATTTCACCCAACCTCCAGCAGTATTATTAGAGAAAAGGAGGGGAAGACCTCATCCTCGGAACTAACGCTATGGTTGCAATGCTGTAATTCAACGTCTTTAGACCATTCAATACACCTATCATGAACATCACACATTAAACTCCGAAAACGGCTTTCATCGCGTTCTTTACCAATTCGTCATGATGTCCCAAAATCTTTGGATGGCTGATCGCAAGTACTTACGTCTCACTCACACGGCTCTAAATACGAAAGTCAAAGTTGATTATGGCTGCGGGTATATGGGTTGGCTCTTCAACTCTACTACGCCTGTAAATCCATCCAATAAACGGAAAGCGATCCATATCTCGCGCTGCAGCTTTTCGATTTCTCTTCGATAAACTTTAAAGTTGAATCTGGGTGAATTCACTTTCTCTTCGAAACATATACATCATGTGTACCTTTAAACCCAACCATCTGCTCTAACAGTGCCGATTCTGCGAGAGATACCTCAGAATCCCTTCTACTGGCATTGCAAACACAGTTTTTTAAACAAACTGAGCTCTCTCAACATCCTTTGCAAAAAAGTTGCTGCAGTTCTCTTAGGGATGAAAGAGTATCACTCTTTTATATTCCTTCCCCCCACCATTTGTTGATCTTTACTTTCTTCTCTCCAAATCTAGCCAGCCCGCTGCCCTGCTAAAGACATCATTCCTGTCTCATGTCACAGCTGACGGTGTATTTACTTCAGTGGGTTTAATACACCTCTAAACAGGGGACATGTGGATCGTCCTTTGCTGTCCCTTTCTGACAGCAACTTTCTCCAATACTCCCCTCAGCTTCAATTATTAAAACAGAATTAGGTGTCATAAGGATTGCCCTTTCTCGAATTCTATTCCTTAACAATCCCACTCCGATGTCATTTTTAAGGTTCGCTTCAGCCCCTATTAGGTTCTTAAGGCCCCTCTTTCTAAAATCACAATGGGTAGTCCGATTCAGCAATATCTTTTTGCTGCTTATCTCGTAGTAACACAAATCATACTAGTTGACCCCTTACGTTGGATTATTGCACGAAATCGCTGAGGATGAGCCCAAATGGGACGCCTCCTCGTCAAGAGCTCTTCTAAGTAGGCCAGGATGATCTCGACAAAGTCGGCCATCCGCATAACTGATTATATCATGCCAACGCAAGGCTTCATCTTATTGGCAAGAGTGTGGATGAGATGATGAGCGAGGGCGAAATAGGAACAAAGGAATATTGTGAGTTGTCTCCTTCACCAGGCGAATCTTCAGGAGACATACTTGACACTCCGTACGGCCCACCAATAATCACTCAGTCACTATCTGTAGAACTATCCCATCTGTCTATTTGCGTCGCTTACCCGAAACTGTTCACATATTCTTGATTGTTCCCAACCACAAAGCTGTTTCTTTTTCCTACTTTATGGTCATAAAAGCTTCTAAAAGATTCTCCCATATCTTTCTGAATTCATGCACTTAACAGTAACTATTCTCTTTTTTCAAGAATAAATATTTTTTATAACCTGATTTTGCTCTGCAATATTAGAACTATTTATAATATAAGGACATTTTTTTGGAATTTGGAAGTTTAATTTTCGATGAAAATTCATATTGGATCCAATTTTTTTTCGCATTTTAACTTGGTATGAACAGATTTCCCCTTGGTGTTGATTAATTCAACCTAGTGTGGCCGCTCTCTGTGGCCGTGTGGGTACCTCTTCTTGAACTCAAAACAGAAAAAAAAGTTATATATATATATATAATATATATATATATCTATAGCTAGGCGGTCGTGGTCAAAATTTGAGAATTATTCATTTCAAATATTATTATATATATATATATATATAATATATAATATAGTATATATATAATATTATATATAATTATATATAATATATATATAATTATATATATATAATTTATTATATATAATATATAATATATATATATCTTATATATTCATATATATTAGATATTATATATATATATATATATATAATATATTATATATTATTAAATAATAGTAATATTTATATTAATATATATATATATATAATATATATATATTATATATATATATAGTATATATTATACTATATCTATATATATATAGTATAAATATAATATATATATATATATTAATATATATATAATATAATTATAAATATATATATAATATATAATATATATATATATAATATATATATATATATATATAATATATATATATATATATCTTCTTTAATTTCATTAAGCGGTCAAAGTAGTGTCTTCAATTGCAAATAAATTTTAATTCCCATTAAATGCAAAATGTTATTGATAAGTACCTAGATTTTGGAACTACCTATCATATACAATACATTATACAATTTGTAGTATTAAATTGTCTCCGTTATAACTATATATAATATATATATATATGATATATATAGTAATATATATCTATATATATTAGTATAAGATGCATATTATATGATATATATTATATATATTATGTATATCTAGACCAAGTCAAGCGAATGATAGTTTATATGCACATTTTTTAATCATTTGGATTTCAATAGGCGTTACAACACTCAAAAAAATTAGTAAATTTTTAAATAAACTTAAGTCGAATACTATTCAAATATTCCTATTTACAAAACTAACCGCTCAATTTTATTAAAAACACACAAATCAGTAATAAAATAATATGAAAAGCATAATTATTATCAAATAGAACTGCACGCACATCTTTATTATTATACGAAAATAATTGCACTGATTCTGACTCCAGAGGCATCTGTCTCGTGGCGCATTTGAGTCCATACGTGTTTTCACAGACTCTAAAGTTGAAGTCAATAATTATGTCCAGAAAAATTATGAATATTACATGTGATATAAGAGATGATCAAGTTAGCATAAAATAATTATTATTAAGTTTTAATATTATAATTAGTTATTATAATATTATTTATATATTTATCTTGCTATAGCTTTAAAAGTGATTATTTAAAAATAAATATGTATTGCCTCGTTAGGCAAAATCCAAGGTTGCTTTGCCCTAGAGAATAAGGAACATTTTTTTGACTCCGAAGAATTAACGAATTGGCAAACGATCGCTAATTTAAAAACAGTGTCGTCTGCATATAAAGATAGTTTGACATTTGAGGTGACCTTAACAAGATCATTAATATATATTATTATATATTATATTATAATATATATCTATATTAATATATATAATAATATATTATAATATATATATATATATATATTTGATTCTGTTAATTTTTTGGGCTCCTAAAGGCAGTAAGGCGTTGCCTACTCTGGCCTACCCCAAAGCCGCCATGATATATCTTAATAATAAATATATAACTAATTGAATATAATATATATATTTATATATATAAATAATAATTATATTATAAATAAATATATATTAATATAGGTATATAATATAATATAATATATAATATATAATATTAATATAAATATATATTATATATATTTTAATATAATATATTATAATATATATATAATTTATATATATATAATGAATATATATTATATATATAATATATATATATTATATATATATCATATAATATATATATATATATATATATATTATAAATATATATATAAATATATATTATATAATATAATATTATATATATATTAATATATATGTTGTCCGCAACCTAACTGGTTAGGGCTGCTATGAAGAAGGGGTGGTATAATGAAAGGAAACCGATTTATTGAAATTGTTGTATATTTCATATAAAGGTACCAGAGATTTTAATAGTAATAGAATAAATGAGTAATATCTCACTTCCGTGTTTTGATAATACGTTTAGTCCGTAGAATAAAAGTTTATTGGAGACCGTCAAATTACTGTTCTCCTTCAGTTTTTATCTTTTTCCTTTCTTTAAACGCTTCATATCTCCTAAAAATCTTTTCTCGTTATCTACTTTTTTTGCGATAATTCTATACTGTTCTTTTCTTTTTTACTTTATCATATAAGAAAGCATCATGCGTCAGACACAAAAGCGTTGATTTCGATGTGGCACAATTAGAGGATACACCGCGTAGTGCCTCTCTCTCTACTCTCTCTCTCTCTCCTCTCTTCTCTTCTCTCTCCTCTCTCTCTCCTCTCTCTCTCTCTCTCTCTCCTCTCTCTTTCTAAGTGGAGCAGAATTGTTTTTGGGGCATTCAATGATCAGGAAACTCAGCTCCTCATCTATTTCTTTGAAAATTTCTTCGTACATATGTATCTCGGTAATGTAAGTACAAGAAGTATTCGGACTCAACCATTATTCGTCCTTAATGATCAATAGCTTTTCCTTATCACACCAGATTGTTTTTCGGAATGTGAAATAATTGTCTTCCTTTACACAACTTTCCTAAACATATAGAACCAAATGATTTTAAAACTTCCTTCCATCTTAGCTACGTAGCTTGCTTTGTTCTTAATATTGTATTCTCCGTTAAATGAATATGCTTTGTGAATTCAGGATGATTCCAGTATCTTACTTGTTTACTAAAGGATTAAAATACGGAGCTTCTCTCTT
>JABUQX010107692.1:0-26954 GCA_015478945.1 Trachelipus rathkii
TATAAATATATTATATATTAATATAATATATATATATATATATAGTTATTATATATTAATTGCTATTACTATTATTCTAATTATATATATATATTATTATATATATATATAATAGTCCTTAAAATCAAAAAATTTGACTACTTATAATTATATTATATATATATATATATAATATATATATTATATATATTATATATATAATATTATATATACTTTAGTTTATATATATTATATTATATATAGATAGTATATATACTATATATATATTAATATTTATAAATGAGTTATATATATTAGTATATTATATTACTATAATATATATATATATATATCTAATATATAGTATATTATTATTATATAATATAATACTATACTATAATATATAATATATAATATATATATATAGGTAATTATATATATATATATACATATATATGTTTATATGAATACAATTTGCATATGTACAATTAATAATATATAGTACAGGAGTGTTAGATTCCAGACCATAGTTATATATAATGTATATATATCTATTAATATACTGATATTTAATATATAATATATATATATTTATGCTCAAGCCATATCGCTGTCATTTTGTCGAACACAAAATATATAGACGACATTGTTTTTTCACGGAAATATTCATCCGATTATTTTTTGACGCAATAGTATCGAGGACAATTTGATATTATCTTAATGATCTCGCATCAATAATCGAAGCTGTCACTGTGGCGGGATGAACGGGCAAACCTTGAAGGCATACCCAACTAAATATATCTTAAGGCGCTCATTAGGAATTTAATATTACGGTCTTATTATAAGTATTGTATTGTTTACTCATAATATATATAGCTATTTAATATATAGTACCTAAAATATATAGTATAAAGCTAATATACTATATATATATATATATAGTCATATATTAATATAATTACTTCTACTATATATATATAATATCAGGTTATTATAATACCATATATATATATTTTATGTCTATATATATATATATATGTGACAAAAATGGTCTATATTATATATATATATATATATCTATATAATATATGTAAATTATATAGATGATGTGATCATTTATATTATATATATATATATATATATATATATATTAATATATGTTATCAATTATAATATATATAATTATATAGTATATATATATAGTATAGTATATATAGTATATTATGTATTATACTTATAGTGAAATATGTATATATATGATTCTTATACTATTATATTATATATTATTATTTAATCTATCTATGAAGATTTAATATGTTCAGGGACCATCGCCTTCGGAAGGTTATCGGATTTACAAGCTATTTTTTATGTTTTACTTGGAGGGTTACTTATCAGTATATTTGTCTTCGCCTGTGAAATAAGAAGAAAAAAAGCTCTTTCTCAACAAAGGTCTTCAGTGTGATTTATTTTCTGAAGATTTATAAGTGAATAATTTATCTATATTGCTTTCTATATTAATTTCTTTTTATATAAATTTATACTGTCTATTTTACTATGCTCTTACTCATGAGTATACATTTCAATTTATGCCGTTGGACAGATGCTGTTAATCTTGACAACTAAAATGTAATATAATATCATCAATGTTATATAAAAAAAACAATTTGGTATCTAAAATATAATATAACATGCAATTTGAGGTGTACATAAAAATATTTTTTATTATTAATATCAATATAAATTTACAACAATATCTAGTTTTGAAATCTCGAGTTGATGTTATCCTCGATTTAAATGTCTAGTGCAAATGGTTTTAATTTCAGGATCTAAGTTAGCTTCATTTTGTTAAGCATATGTGAACAGGTTTTTTTCAATAATAATTCACTTGCAACACAACTTTCTAGCAAATATAAAAACGACAGCAGTAATAGAATTTCATTTAGTAAATGAATTGAATTTGATGTATTCAGCTTCCATCTCAATAGAGTCACGTGTATTTTATTTTTAATTTATTTAGCACCCTGATCACTATATTTCTGACAATTCTAGATAATACAAGTCCACTTCAGATTTGTCCTTTACTACTAGATGAGTTTACTAAGATGGAAAATAGATTTCTTTGAAATTAGAACATGGGTTAAGTAAAACATAGACTTGAATTTATGAGGACGATTATCCAAGTTTATTGTTTAAGGAAATATCAAAAACTCACGAATTACTAATTAATCACCAGTCCTGAATATTGCTAGAGTCACTAACTAATGCCAAAGTTACTAGATAAGACTAGTTAGCTGTTATGGTTACTAAGTAATTCAAAAGTTTTTTAAATAACTCCAGAAATGTAATAAGACAAAACAATTTGATCTTTTCGTCTTTCAATCGATATTTCGCTTATGTTCCCGTAAGGGGGTTGTTTAATATGTTCATTTTTTCTGAAATATCGAATAAGGAAACCAAAAGGTTTTGTCATTAAATACTTTTTTAAGATATGTTTTGCAATGTCACTAAGAAAATCGAATAGTTTGATGGTTCATTTTAGGCAGAAGTATTCCAAATTAACTTTAATAGTGCTAGTACATTCTCATTTTCATTTCAAAATCTCTAAAATGTAAGGCATGCAAAATATATTTTTGTCTATTAAATTTACATTGCGAATGTCACAACGCAGAAGCAGTGTTTTTGGATCGTCATATTTTCTAAAGTAGAGCTTGCCCAAGATTCGGATAGGGACGAATTCTTAATTTTAATAAACCATTATTTTGCAAAAACACCTTATGCACTACTACATTGTTGATTTTTCACCCTCAGGAAGATAAAACGCAGTTCACTTAAATTTTTATTTGTACTTAGCCAAAAGCAAACAGGTTCTATTAAAGAAATATAAAATACAAATATAATAAAAATTTACTCAAAATTATACATGAAATAAAATATTCTCAATAAATGTTATTTTGTCGCAACTCTTTTATTATCTTTAAAAGTTATTTACTTTGAAAATTCATTATGTTATTTTACATTCATACAACATTTAGACCAAATATTTTATAACAATTTTAACTTCAAACTGACCTTCAATACTAATGAATAAGAATTTTTCCAGAAGAATGGTATATGGTGGCTCCTTAGATTATAAGGACTGCCTCTCTTACTCTTTTGTAGCTACTTGAAAAATGTCAACTGTTTAGATTCCATCTCAATACTTTAAATTTTCTTGTTTGTGAAATGCTTGGCTTTTGAATCAATAGGTGTTTCTTATTTTTTCGGTAGCTTGCTTATGTTGATTGAAGTTCAATCCTGCACTTTATTTTATTTTCTTTAGTTTAGGCAAAGTCTGTTGTAGCTTCAATATCTTCTTTGAATTGCCTGAAGTTAAATTCTGTTTCTCCACCTTATTTTCTTTAAGTTAGGCAAAATTAGGTTTTTGTTGGTTCAGTAGCTGCTTTGAATTTCTCTAATTGATTGTATTTGTTTGCTGTCTTCTATTTTATAAATTTTTACTCAAATATTGGCTTTCTTTAGCCTTTTCTCTATTTGCAAGCCCTGAGTAATGCCACTCCCTTCAATCTGATTGCTAAACAGTTTCCTTTCTGCAAATCTATTCTTTTCCTTTAACTGTATTTTGGATCAGTCATAAATTTCATATTCACAGTCGACGAATGAAAGTACTTTCCTTTTTTTATATTATTAAATATAACACATTCCCCTCTTGCTAAATTATTAACTGTTCTTATAGTTCTTAGTTTATAATTCTCATTTTACGGTCCTGCGCCTTCTCTCAACAAGATCAATTTTGTAATTATTTTTTTAGTATTTACGCCTTTGTTTATTTTTACATCTACTACTCTTACTCTATCTAAATCATCTTTATACAACTTTAAAATTCTTCCTAAATTCCACATGTTTCTTGGCTTCATGTCATCTATTAAATGAACTAGATCACATTCTTTGTGTGTTTCTCCTCCTGATCTCATTTACTTCTTTTTGCAGCAAAGACAAGTATTCTCTTATCCATCTTTTCCAAACTAAACCTGCAAGGTATTGAACTTGTTTCCATCTTCTATATAAGTAATAATCCTTATCTTGGAATAATCCTGGTGGAAATGTCATGTTGCTCTTAAGAGTAAGTAGATGATTAGATGTCAAAGCTCCTAAGATTTCTGTCATTGATAACTTCTCTTATTGGGCGGTTATGCATGACAAGCTCAATTTCACAAAATAAAGTATTCAAATTGTCATCTGTCAACCTTATTGGCTGTTCTGAGAGTGAAGCTTGTAATATATTTCTCACAGCTCTAAAGTGACTTTCAAAATGACCTCCTTTGTGAGAAGCACGAGGTGGTTGGAATATCCACTGTATTTCTCGCGTTTGCTCTAAAACATTTTTTGTTTTACATTCTTGTTATTAGAAACTATTAATTTGCTCTTATTAATTTCTTTTATTTTGCTTTTCCCCAAATTGGTTTCTATTTTCTGGTTGATTCAATTTGACATTACCCCTCTGCGCGCTATAAACCTTCTAAGGAGCATTGATTAAATGCATCATTGCTCTAATGAATACCATTTCTAAATGTATTGCACTTTACTCAAACTGACAATAAATGCATACGTTTTCTCTCTTACTTTACCTCTCCATAAACAGAAAATAAATAATGATAGAAGGGTAGCCTTGAAGCAGCAAACCTCTGATCTTTCTCCTACCTATAGTTGTGCTAAAGAAAACTTGATTGTTTTTAATGCCTAAATAACTCAGCTTCTTCATTATCTACTTGACATAATCTTTAAAAACTATAATATCTTCTTTGAGAAACACAACTCTAATTACATTATTCTTATTATTCTTCTTGATATTTTCTTTTCTCGTGATCTTTCTTAAAGTATCACATTACTTGTTTTTTTCACCAGTTCTAAAGGAATTTGGTGTTCCAGTCCTCCTTTAGATGGGGACTTCTTGTCACTACTATAAACCCAGTTGGCTACGGTTCTGCATAAGGGTATGCTGCTCACCCTTGTATAGAGTATGAATAATATATTTGGAGTGGTTTCACACATATTGCTCACCTTGATAAAATGCAGTCTAGGGAGGGTATGTTGAATCCTTATATCTCCTATTCTCCTCCTAACTCACTCCAATCTTCTAACCGTCGAATGTTGGAAAACGCTCTCCTGTTAATTGACTATTAGAATTTATTTTAGTTACAGTGCCCTCTTCTTTTGGCTTTTAGGAGTCCAGGAAGGTACCCCCCCACTTCCTCCACCTTTTTTTGAGTGAGTTTCCTTCGACTCGTATAATCAACAAACAGTCCTCATCCTCCTCTCTGCCCAACTCTCTGATGCAGACTTAACTGCTATGCTCAATCTCATGTGTCTCTGCCAGTAAAGTCTGGAACACACTCCAATTAATTATTTCCGTTTTTTTTTTTTTTTCCAACAACCCTTTGATCTTCCACAACTTCAAGTGCTCTCTGCTTGCGTATGGAGAAGGTCAGGTTTTAAATTTTGACACTGGTTTCCAATTTTTCAAAAGGTCCGATCGGAATTTGGCAGCCTTCTGGCCTTTAAGCCACTGGAGAATATATATATATATATATATATATAATATAATATATATATATATATATATAATATGATATATATATCTAATATATATATTCTATATATATACTCTATAATAACTATATATATTATATATATTATATCCAATATATAATATATATATATTGGCAAAAACAATTTTTTCATAACTCTTGACACAATGTTTTTTAATCAAGCATTTAAATTAGAAAAAAGTACAATGATAATGTGTTACTGTTAGTGTTGTAATATATAAAAAGTTTGGGATAAGATATAACTGTTTTACGAATTCTTTCCTGTCTCCAAATGAATTCATACTAATGCTCTCTATAAAGTGGTCTATTTTAGTATTTTAAACACTTAATATCAATATTCTAACCCAAAGAAAAAATAATCAAAAGTTATTAGTTTTTAATTATTACTTTCCGAATTTTTGTGTTATTATTTATATTATATATATATATATATATATAATATATATATATATATATATATATTTTACCCAGACATATCACTATATTATTATATATATATATATGTTATATTATATATTATATATATAATATATACTATTATTATATATATATATATTATATTATAATATATATATATATATATATATATATAATATATATCTATATCATAAATATACTAGTATATATATAATATATATATATATATTATATATATATATATATATATAAATTATATAAATAATATATAATATATTATATATATATAATATTAATATTTTAATTGAAGTTAATTAATATTTTTCCTACTACTTTACTAATTTTACTATTAATAAATTGTATTGCATATGATTAGCTCTATCTCCTATCATTTAGGAGGCAACTTTTTATATTACTTTTTTTTAATTTAGAAAAAAAAAAAAAAAAAAACTAAAATTAACAAAAAAACAATAAAATTTTTTTTTATAGTTGGTTTAAAAACACAATGTTTATAAATAAAATATTTTTATCTAATTTATTTTTGATAGATTATATATATATATATATATATATATATATATATATATATATATTGATATATATATATATATATATATTTATATTTTTGCATATATAATATATATAACATATAATATATATATATATGATATATACTATATAAAGACAGAGATCGTATAGGCACCGTCCGAAACGATATTGTACCTCCAATTGGGCTTATGGAGTATCTGCGTGGGATGAAACATTCCATTGCACTTTAATGTTCAATGAACTCACCGTCTATTTCTCTGTCCACAATAATCTCGATCAAATGATGCATCTCACTACCCATATCCCTAATTAATCTTCAAATAAAGAAAACATACTGGAACTTTAATTTACTTTCAACGTGTATCTGTATGATATTAAACTCTTTTTCACAAGAATTCTCCGTTCCCTTTTTTTATATTTTGTTCTCTCTCTTTAAGTCTTTTGCAGGTTTGGAACAAATCTTTGGAGAAAAATCGCTAACACCCTCGATTCTGCTAGCGGTCGAATACTTTTTTGATTTGCCTTAAAATGATAGCTTCATCGGCGTGAGAGGTCCATCGGAATGTGCTGAATTCATAACCAAAGCGATTTTCTCCTGCACGGATACGAACATTTCATTCTCTTTCTTTCCAAACTGAAATTCAAAACTTTTGAATTAACTCTGACTGTTCTAGAAGCATTTGCTACTAAATCATACAAAATGTATTCTGTGTGAAATTTAAAGCTCATTAATAAGAGAAAAGTGCATTAAACACTAAGAATCCACTTCCTCACACCCTTAATGCAGTTTCGCATAAAATGTCAACTAATTTTGTATCATTCTCTTTATCTCAACTAGTTTATAAAACTATTTTTTTTCACTAATTCCACTTCGGACCTCACTTATCGCATTACTCTGTTGTTCTTAAAAATCGAGCGATTGTATATAGAAGGCTCCTCTTTCCTGAATGTTATATAGATATGCTCCGCCAAAGAGTTCGAGTGATGGCTCTGGAAGGACGAGATTAGCCATGAAGCCTACTCCTGACCTTCTACTATCCCAACAGATAGTCGCTCCGTCAATACTATGACATCTCAAATGAACGAACATAATTGATTGAAGCCTCGATCTCTTAGTTTTCGTGCTTTGCACCTTCTAGAAAGATTTCGCGAGAAGGTTTTCCTCATTTAAGAATCTTACACGGCAAGATGAATTGTGATTATCGTCATCTGCACTGGCTTCGGAATCTTCCTTAGAGCTATCTGCTCTCCGTTCGTTTTCGTGCGCACATCGCCTGTTCTGCACCGACGTGCCTCTCTATCTCCCTCGTTTTTTACCTTATAGTCAATAACTATGCAATCCTGGACGTGCCAGCGCGAGAGCGTCACACGTTGCAGAGAAAACCTGTCGTCTGCATCCGTTCACATGACGGGGACTCTTCCCCTCTCTGCTGCTCGTGAGCGCGTGTGTGCGCCCAATCGTCGAGCCCTGTGAACAGCGCGCACTGGCGCGATGGACGTATAGAGCTCAACTGGATGAGCATATATCATGATACTCTCTACGCTACATTTATACACTCTAGTATTCCCAGTGTTATTAACGTTGTCTATCTCAGTTAAAGATGAAATATGTTTGCTTGGCGCTCACGCATCAACAGCCATGGCGTAATGCAGGACATGAGCAAGTCTCGAAGTCCATCGAGTCTTAAGGTGTTATAAGACGTTCAAATCTAAGTTAGCTTAGCTATTATATCCTATACAAATATCATCGACCTAACTGTTCGGTACATCTGACGAGCACAGATTTAAGAATTCTGATCAAACAAAAATTCTATACTAGCACCGTATTCTATTTTAGTAGTCTGGTTGTTCTCCTATCAGAATGGTTGTCGCTGTTGTATATTTCTGACGCTTTGACGGCCGATATAGGCAAAGACGGCCTCAATCATCAACAACTTCATCATCAGATCACTTATATCTGTATTTTTTATTATATTCCTATAATTTAAAATCTTTCATATCACAAGAATGATTTTGAAGGTTTCTTTAAAAACTAGTATCAACCAATTATTTGAACCTATAGGATAGCGCATTTTCTCAATCCTGCTTATAAACAGTTGTCTTTGTTGCCGAGAGATCATTCCTTGTCGTATGGCATCTTCTCGCCCTTCTGTAGCTAGAACTTCTCCTTTTTATGACTATTAGGCCCCGAAATGTTTGATAGGACGTGTTTTTCCGGTGTCATTTCTGGGGAAGCTATCTACAATTTTCTATCAGCGCCTGGCCACTTGTTTTTCTTTTTTCCATTATCGTTATTTCCAATTTTGTTTGCAATTTAAATTCGCGTCCGATATAAGTGGATTGGACTGGCGGCAGAAGTTATACGACTGATATATCCGAGAGGTGGGGTAATGGATTATTTTTGCGCAATAACGCTTCAGCACTTCCTGAGTCTCTTTAGGCCTTCTTCAAAAAACTTATCTTTTGACGATGACGTTCCAGTCCAAATTTGCCAGCATATTCTTCTTCTTCAAAACTGCTTGTGTCCACTTATGTCTGGGCTTCTTTCAATAGGTGTGCTAATAAACAACAAAAACCCATCATTGTAACATAAAATGAACTTCATAAAATGAGATTAATATAAATACTATTAAATAACATTCAAATATACATACCCAATAATAATCTTTCAAACGACTATACAATCTTGTTTTCCTCTTGGATAAGTTGAATAATTAAATAAATAAATAAATAAATAAATAATAATAAAAATAATAAATAAATAAATAAATAAAAAATAAATAAATAAAAATAAATAAATAAAAATAAAAAATAAATAAAAAAAAAATTAAAATTGAGATAAAAAGGTTTAATGAATACCTTAGGATTTGGCATAAAATCTGAACAATCTTCTTTTGCTGTAATATCCGTCAGATCCTCAACACTGGAGCACAAATGCTTCCCTGGCTGCGAGCAGCTTGGCCAAAGGCGGTCATCGGAGCACTCGGACCATATCATTTTGTTACTTGCAGTTCCTCTCTTATTGGAGTTCACTTTCCTTTTCATTCCATCATCGTCCTCATCATCACTGTTCTTCCTTTTAACTCTTTCGTCTTCCCTGTTCTCTTCCTTTGCCACCTCGCTCTCACTCCCTTCTTTTAAGTAGTATATGTGAGGTGGACTCTCTCTTTTCGTACGGGGACTCTCTCTATTGTACGCTCCTTTACGCTTAGTTCCTTGAGGTTCCTTTCCACTAGTAGAAGATACCTGATCGAATACTCTCAATTGTGTAGATTGATTTCCAACTGCCTTACCGAAAAAAGTGTTACTTGCTACGGGCTCAGTAGTTTGAGCTAAATCTTCGCACCGACGGCTGTGAATCTTGTTACTTGAAGTGGAATCCATATAAGACCTCTCCAAATATTTTTCATTTTGCCGATTATAGGCTTCTATTTTTAAATTTTCATTACCAACATCGTAAGTGTTCTGATCATTTACCCCTTGATTATTTAAAACCTGGGAATTGCAATTTTTGTACTCAAGCCGAGCAGAAGAAGGTTGAACAGTTTGCATCACTGGATATTCAAGTGAAGAAGAAATTTCCTTATCATAAATTGGACTGGGAATGTTACTGCTATGAGGATGCCAAAATAGCTGATTCTGAGAACCGGAACTAAAGTAGTTCTGAGGAACATTTGAGCTCTGTGTAAATGAGTAAGATGTTCTACCCGCATCATAGGAATCAGTTTGCTGGTCAACTGGAAGAGGTTCCGTCGGAAGAGTAGAGGCTTGAAATATATTAGATTGCACTGACTCATGTTGACTGCGGTCTTGTTGCTGCTGCTGCTGTGGGGTCGGGTACCTAGTTTGAGTCCAAGCAAAGGCGTTTAAAGGCTGCCTAGCAGGAACTACCAACGGCTGGCAAAAAGAAGGCATATCCGGCGGTCTTGCATGACTAGGGCCGGGTTGACGAACACGACAAATTATATGTTCTGGAGTTTCCATGGAGGGCGAGCCGGATCTTGAAGGAGATTGAAATCGGCGTGGAATGCGTGATAAGGAATTCGGAGGGTCAAGAAGTGATTCCCCTAACTGAGTGTCTGGAGACTCGCTCCGACTTGCCCTTGATGGATCCCCAAGACGAGCTCTCATCATACTTCTACGCAAATCTTCTTCAGCCCTGCATTAACAAGTATATTAATTATAATACTAAATTGTATAAGTTATGGATGCTATATATATATTATATAATAGTTATATATATAAACTATATACAATATATTTATTAGTATGGATACTCAAGTGCATCATCGTGTTTTAACTTAAATTTTATTTAGTTTATTTGATAAAGTTTATTCGAAAAGGGGATTAATTTTGCTAATTGAACAGAGAATTAAGCAGTAAAAGCTAATTTTAAAAAGCTTTGATTATTAAATTGACTGTTTAGGTGAGACTATCTAAACTCCTACATCCGATGCTTTTGTGCCATTATCTCTGGTGAATTGCATGATCTTCCTCTCCAATAAATCCCATAGATAGCAGCTTAGAATCCAAAATATCATATATTACCCTTTCTGTATTTCAACAAACTTATACTAGAAATTCCATTGTACCAGCTTCAACTGATTCATTGTGCACCTTATTTCTTATCCAGTAGTTCACTTCAGTGGCTCGTAAATAGGTGTAAGAATGGTCTTGAAACAAATAAGCTCGTGCCATTCAACTTAGACTCAGACTTGTCTGCTTTCTCGTGCCACTATAGATTCGATATAATACTAAAATTGCTGCCGATGCCATACCCAAGCCAGTTGATTGTGGCGAAGAGTCTTCCAGCCAACGAGGTGCTATGGTTTTAAATCTTTCGAAAGTACTATTTTTTTGGTTAACTTCTTATCTTATAACGAACATATATTGTATAGCCTACACACTGTTTTTACAAACTACCTAAGCTACGCGGTCATATATACAATATATGCAAATCAGCTAAGAAATTGAAGGCTAAAACAATAAATTACTTCGTACATTGACAGTATTTAAAATGGTTAAGCAATTTCTTTGAATGATAATAATAATAATGATAATAATACTAATACTGTAAATAATAATAATGCTTACTTGTTATTGCCTTCCGCTTTCAGTAAGCTACCAGAACCTAGAAACGCAAACTCTGAAGTTGCTGAAGAATGAGAAGATGTCACAGGAACAAAGGAAATTGTGAAAATGGTGGATGCAGTTGTTGCGAAAGGATAATATCTAAGAAGTTAATGTAGTTAGAAGAAGAAGAAGAGCGAGTGATAAAAAACGGTGAGTGACACAGAGAAAGGTAATGATATAAGAAAGTTGGAAGAGGATACTCGAAAAGTGAATGCACGTGACATAATTGGTTAACTTTAAAGAGATATGCTATTTTTAAAAGTATGTCACAGTCATGAATAAGGGAGAGTATGAGTCGGCCAAAGATTCTTATTCTTTCATTACCATTGTAGGACGCAAAGTTACGACTAATTTGGGACACACTTCTTTCTGATATACTAACAAGCAATTAATATATATGGTTATAGGTGTGATGAGAATGAAATAAGTTACGATCTTAAATATTATATAGTAGTATATATGAGCTATTATAAAATAATTAAAGTAAGGATGAATTGAGTATATAGTGAAAAGATAAAGTAGTAGTTATTAATGATATGGCTAATGATATATGATATTTCAATAACGTTATTTATGTATATATAGGATATTGATACTTCTGGAATCATATAAAGATAAACTTTTCTTAAAACCACTTCATGTTTGAACTACGAATATATATATATAATAGGTTTTAAACAGCATCTTTCTCCTGCCAAATTAACTAAAATTTCAATTTAATAACTCTGTGATAACAGACAAAAGTGATTTAGTGCAGTGGTTGCGATTTGCACCCAACACAAGACTAAGTTTCTAGGATTCCAGGATATTTATTTTTGAAATATTGAAATTCTTGATAATTTTCTATAACAATTTATCTTAAGGTACAATTATCAGCCTAATGTTTTGAACGATAACTGCTGTGGTAATGGTATACACAAGGTTGCAATAAATTCAGATATTCACAATTTATGAAAAATATATTATGATATAAATGCTATTCTTCATAAGTCATTATCTAGTATAAGCATACCTTAATCATATAAAAAAATAAATATATTTAAAAATTATATAATAATATAATTTATTATATAAGTATATGTACGTACTTTTTTTATATTTGTAATAATGATAAGATATAAATGTTGTATACAGATATATATTTATGATATGAAACGTACATTTGAAAAATATATTTAAATAACACTATAGTGCACTTTAATTATGATTTTTACTTATTAATTATATACAAAATAACTAACTAACTTAATAGAAAAAAAGTTCAATCTCAACTGTAGTATCATAATTTCCAAACAAAAATTTACAATCATCTTAATATGTAACTATATTACTAAAGATAACTTATAAATAATATTAACTTAAAACTCTACTAAATTAAACATAAATTATATGAATAAAAAAATTATACTCACTTTATTTTTAAGCTATTATATTTATATATATTATATATATATATAGATATTATATGATGCACTCAGAGAATGATTTTTGTTCCGGTTAGAAAAAATTTTTCCCCGCTTGGATTGTCCATGAACAATGGTTGTAGCTATTATGGAAATAAGGTATGTTTCCTATTCTAAGATGTCGCAGATGTGAGCATATATCAATATTTTATATATATTAGATAACAGAAATAACTAACGTGAAGAGTATTGATTGAACTTTATTTTTCATAGTAATTTAACTAGGTATATTTAGATACGTAACATATTCTGGTGTGTAACTGATGGATGGAGCTAAGCCCCCGAACATGCGCTATATCTAACCAGGCTGCATCAGTATTGTAATAGATATCATATAAGAAATTGATATACGATAGAACGTAACAATATTGATCAGTCAGCGGACTAGTATAAGTACTGGCAAAACTACTCATGACCCATACTAGTATACATCTACTACTCAATGCCATTATCAAAGCTTCTTGCTTTTACGTGGAGACATAGTTTATGCATGAAGTATACAATAATATAGGTCAAGTTCTTAATACGTGTAAGTATTATTTAATGAAATTATCACCCACTAACTTTTCCCTACTATATACTAAATAATATGATATTATAATCTCTATAACTTTTGCACCATCAAGAGTGAGCTTATCTCACCTAACCATAATACGCTACGGCATTACATTAATATAACCAATCACATAAAATACTTATCAAACCGTAGAATATATCGAATAACTTTAACGTAGGGTAATTACTATTATAATAATTGAAAATATTATATATTTATACAATCAATATATCAATAATAAATAATAAATTAAATTAAAATTAAATTATAATAATAATTAATAATTAATAATAATATAAATTAAATTAAATAACTAATAATAAATTTAAATTATAATATAATTTATAAATTATGTTTTACTAGTCTATATAGAGTTGTTCAATTTTTATGCCGCCATATAATGAAGCGTTGCGGCCCTATTTCCGATATGAGAGGAGTGTCAGTAGGTAAATTTGGAGACTCAATATCCCAGGGAATTTATTCAATCGTTAAGCCTATAGGGAGTTGAAGCTCGAAAGGGTAATTTCAAGTACGCTCGGTGGGAAGAAAAAACAATGTTTATTTTCTAGAGGGGGAGGATTCTGTCCCACTGAGGAAAAACCAGATGTGTTGATGACATCCCTCTCGTACTTACAGCTGAATTTGCTGAGAACTTACGCCCTACGATGGATAGGGCCCAGGTTGAGATCCTGCTCAAAGTCTAAGAGGGACGGATATTGCTGCGAATGATGGGTCCTAATGTGCGGTACACCTGAGAGGTTCAAGAGCCAGACCGAAAGAGTTCTGTGCTGAACCGACAGACACAGGAGCCGAATGTCGGTCTCATGTATTTCCTCGATCTAGTTTTGTCGGTCTCGCTCTCTTGTATTATTATTACTGATTAAGTTTACAGGCAGTAAAGCAGACTCCCCGTGACTTCACGCATATCCTGGGGTCACTTCTCTTAGTGCTTTTTAAAAGCGCCTTAACTATCTTTACACACTGGCTATTCCATATCCTCATAAACTGTTATCTTCCTTTGCCGTCTATCCCCCCACGCTTCTACAGTGCTCGCAGATTAGTACCACTCTTGGTCCGGCCTAGGACGACTCCGGAGACTGCGTGGGTACCCTCCAGAACATCCTCGAAGATACACAAAACTACGTTATATCCTATAGAGGTTAGAGTTTGTAATGATTAAATAGAAGCGTATTAAAATTTTTTGCATCAGCAGGTCTCGTTGTCTATATTAATGTAGACGAAATCTCATGCTAAGAGGTGAATTACGTAAGTTCCCCGTTTGTTTCAATGCAAACGCATTGAGTACGATGAAGAGGATAAATAGGGGCCGAGCCCCTTAGTAACAAATTTTCTTAAATTTGATCACAGAAGGCTGAAATTTTGGATAGTGTATAGAAAAAGGAGTGAAAAGTGAAGCAGTTTTGAAGTTTAGAGAATTGAAGAATTGAGATATCATATGAGACCTCTCAGGGCAAGAGGCTTCACTCTAATGAAAAATGAGATACGATTAAGAGTACAACAAATATTATGGATTAGTGTGGAGCGCAAATAATATTACTTAATAATGGTTGTAATAAATTTTACAATATATGGTTGTTAAAATAAGGAACATCAGAAAATGCAAAATTATGATGGGGTGTCATTTGAGCCTCTCTCTCTCCTCTCACTAACATTATGGGCATTGTTTTGAATACTCAGAGAGTTGTTACAACCATCAAAGAGCCAAACAATATAAACAAATAAAGAGCAAGTAACAGACGCGCCACACCGCGCCCGACAAGGGAGCGTTCGTACATACTGCAGTAGACCCAAATACCGAACCGTCACGAAAATAATCTCTGTCGGTGGTACACCAGACTTACGCGACAGAGAACCACAGACTCAGGCGAAGACACTGGGGTGACTGATAGACTCGCGTCGGCCAGCCCTGCACGGGACCACGGCGCCCGCCGACGATACCGGCGATCAGAAATCGACAGAAACATTTTGCCAATACACGTTTGATTTCTCCAGTGCAGCATACCACATTTGGATGCAGCATGCTAGGCACAATGTGGACCAGCGGTGAAACCCTTTTCCCTCCTGGGGTTGAGCGATCTTCTCAGCTAATAATTCAAACTGCCTTATCGTCCTACTGCCCATACCTAAACCCGCTCCAATTTGCTAGTGGATTATAACGACCTTCCTCCGAGATCTTAGTGTCTACTTTGCATCGTCTCCACTCTCACTCTCCAGAGTACACTATCGGTTGGTTTAATTATGAAATCTCTCTTGCCTATGCAACTTGTTTTAGCATACTCCCTAGAGCACCTTCAGTATAACAGCGTTAAAGTCAACGAACAACCTGCAACCTCACCACTCCCCTGCCCCCTCCTTCCTACCTCCATTTCTATTGATGTCTATTTGAGTTTCAAAGTTCATAATTCTAATATTAATTATAGAAAAATTGCTATGTATATATATAAACATATTAACTTCATACAAAAAAAACTCTAAGTATAAATCATATTGATAATCAAGGGATTTCAATAGTATTTTCTCCCTATCGTCCCTTATCTGTCCATTCCCATGGAAAGGCTAACTGTTTCTAGTTGTAGGCAAGTGATTCATTTATAAATCATAAATCGCATTAACCTTTTTCTTAATTCATAGTGTTCGAGGATTATCAATCTAGTAATGGCGTTTGGTAATTAAGTATGTGTTTCCCGCGCTACTCCCTGCTCTACTATGTCTTCGCTGGTGTTAGGTCCGTCACTCGAATTGGCGTCGTCGAGAACAAGCTACATAATAGAAATAATATATAAAAAATATCATAAATATTATATCAAATCAATAATAGATAAATCAACTTATCGTTCTCACATGAATAGATCACCATTCGACCTAACTCGCCGCACGTTATAATACTCAATCAATACATCTAATTAAACAATAGTAAGATTTGGCAAAATGAATAACCGAAAAATCAATGAAACCCATGAATGCTACGTCTACAAACATACACTATATATACATTTGCCTATACATAAACATAAACAGTAAATATATATATATATATATATATATATATCATATTATATATAATATATATCTACTCGCCACTATGATGTACTGACTACTAACTAACTCTGAAGAACTCGTTATCGTAGCATCTATTATAGTCATTAGTATATATATATATATACGTATAATATATATATATAGTATATAGTATATATATATATATATATATATATAATAATATATTTGTGTGTGTGTGTAGGTATGTTAGTGTGTGCGAATGAGCACGCGCGTGTTTGCTGAGTGAAAGGAATTTTGCTAGTTGAAGATATAGTTAATTTTCTGAAGAATCGACGAGCTTGTATATATTTATTGTTGTTATTATTATCTATTTTATTCACTTATTATTATCTGATATTCATTATTATTGATTGATTTAAAGGTTAATTATTATTGATTATTAATTATTATTATTCATTCATTATTATTATTATTATTATTATTTGAAATACCTCAAACATCGCGCAACTGAAACAAAATGGAAAAGCGCATAGATAAAGCGTTATTTCAAGTATCGCTTGTAACAAGAACCTAATAAATAAAGAACGAACAAAGTATTTTGGGTTACAAACCATCACACTTCCTCTACAACAAATTAAGGCAAAATATTCCTTACTGCAATAAAAGTCAAAGTAATATCAAGATGATAATCTCTCTCAAGGCCTATTAAATCTCTCAATATAATTTTAAATATAGTCCAGATGGTCATAAAACGCGAGAAAGAAATATACTTTAAAAACAGCATTCGTCAGAGTAAGAGTTAAGACAATGCGAAGAAGAAATATTACTCTAACTAATATATGTTATTGCCCCCCACTCTAGCCAATACCCTTCCTCAAATCAAATCAACTCTCAACAACATTCTCCTCACCCCACCCCCTTTACACAAATGTTCCTTCCCTCACAGTATCCTCTTCAAATTTCAGCTCCCTCCCTTTCAACCCAAACCCTCATTAGTAAAAAAAAATAAAAATATTGCATTATCTTCTAATATCGATACGCCTTAGGTTAATATCAGTGTTGTCATTGCTACGGCAATTCGTGAAAAAAATAGACCTTCATAGATACATCACAGACAATAATATAATATAATATATATATATATAATATATAATTATATATATATATATATATATTATATATTATATATATTATATAATATTCATATATATATATATATTCATTATATATATATTATATAATATATATATATATATAGTATATATATATATATATATATATATATTAGTGATGGGACGATTAATTCGTATCGTCATCGTCAATCGGCAAAAATCGGCATATTTTTTTTAAATCGTCATTCGTCATCGTCATCGGCAAATTTCGCCGATTATTTTGCCGATTTATTGAACAAATATTAAAGAAAATCAATAATATAAAACTTCAATAATATAATAATAATAATAATAATAGATAATTAATAATAATAATAATAATAGTTATAATATATTATATATATATATATCATATATATAT
This sequence comes from Trachelipus rathkii, assembly GCA_015478945.1. Taxonomy (NCBI): domain Eukaryota; kingdom Metazoa; phylum Arthropoda; class Malacostraca; order Isopoda; family Trachelipodidae; genus Trachelipus; species Trachelipus rathkii. The sequence goes on from JABUQX010107692.1 coordinate 18,258, forward strand.
AAATATATATATAGATATTATATACTATATATATAATATATATATATTATATATATATATATATATTATATAATATATACTCACTCATCTTAGATTATTCTAAATATATATATATATATATATATATATATATTTATATATATACCCATTTTTTCTTTATGGTATGTATGACATTCCAGTTGCCCTACATGTGTTTTGCCTTTCTTTTATGCAGTTCTATATCCACACTCCAGTCCTCCGAGACAACATATCAGTATACACACTACTTATATCCACACCGACCTCTTCTAGACAACATTTAAGACATCCCTATCCCTTATATCCATACGGTGATAGGGAGAAATAAAATTGCCCCCCACATCTATTGTCCCTGCGTCTGTCGTTTAGAAGCTGACACAGGGACGGTACGGTAGTTAGGTTGCCTGCCTACTACCTACTTATCTTTTTTGCCAGGACTTGCTAATGCATTTGCTCGAGAGAAAGGTCGTGATCGTAGTAATTCGTCCTTTCTAATCTTCGGCGGAAAATAAAATTGTTCATCGATGAATATCGTATCTGTATATGAAAACAATAATGTCAGAGGATATAAAGTGTTGAGGGAGTATGATGGAGCAGAGGAGTCAGATGGAGTCTGCGCACCTGTATATTAGGAAAGGCGTTTGGCAAATTGCTGTGATTTTTGTCCTCGGTGTTTGACTAGAAACAGATGAAAGGGTTCTAAGAACGCGTTGAAAAGATATGGCTGTAGTGGGTGATAATAGTCACTCATTCATATTTTGTCGTTGTCTGCTGGAAAAGGAAGAGCGAGGGCGGATAGAAAGATTTTGCAATTATCTTAATGACCGTCAGTTTATCTGGGTAGAGAGCCTATCGTAGATCATTAGATTTTGGTGTCCATGTGCCTACTCATGTACCTAGATAGTCTCAAAGGGTCTATAATCTTAAGTCTTTGAATACAAGGTCCCAAAATTATGATCTCTTCGTGTTGCGGACACGCTCATGATCCATTATTGGAGCAGTGTTCACCCCGGCTGTCGACTACGGCTAATGTTGATATTCCTGGGATAATCCTGAATTGATGTTTTGGGATGGGGGAATAACAGCAGGATTCAGTTCATTTGCCACATACTCTGCCCTATCTCCTCAAGGGATATAGTTTTTACAGTGTCGACCACCACTCACAGGGCAGAGCCCTTATTCAAGGAGGGGGTGTAGTACTCATCAAAAGTTCACCCTCAAGCGCAAATTATGCATATGACACACAAGGACGCAGGCTTTAAAGTGAGGAGATTAAATTCGGTAGGAAATACAGAAGATGGAAGAGGAATTCCACAAAACAGAGTTGGTGGGGAAAGAAACCACAGCAAAACTAGCCTGGAGTTACCAATGTCAGCAAATAGTCGTGCGCAGATACAGCACCTATTGTGCTTCGAAGGCGTCGTAGTGGTGGTACGCGAGTGATTAAGTTCCCTCGAGCACTTGCCCGCTGTGATATTACCTAAAGGATAGAAATAAAGCACCAAAATCGCCTCGCAAAGATAGAGGTCAAGTGAACTGGAAAGTACAGAACAGATTTAAGCCTTTTGGCTTTTCACTCGGCACCCCTGTCCCAAAAGACCGGCGTGAAACCAGAGGCCCCTCCCCCCCAGGTATGAGAGCAGTACTTCAAACAATGGGCGGATGTAGGACCTTTGTATAGCGGAGCAACTGAGAAAAAAGGGAAAGTCTCACAGTCTAACAGAACTTCCAGTTCTTTGATGCCGCCCTAGCAAACCTTGTTGTGTGAGGTTGTCCAAGACAAAATCTTTTGTTTGTTCCATGTTAGGCCAAGGATGTTTATATTGTCAACAAGGAGAACGACAGAACCGTCGAAAGAGACAGGAAATCGTTAGAAGGAAATTTTGCATCGCAGAAGAAGACTTGTTAAACAGTTGGTTTTTAACAAGAACTGTTGACATTTTTTTCATCAAAAGTGTATTTCTATCCGTATCAGCGTCGAGTTAATATACAATCGGTATAAGATTACAGATGAGAGGCAATTCCAGTAATAATAAGCATGGGAGTAAGTGATATGACGTACAAGAATAGACAGGCTGGTCAGTCCATCGGACAATACAGCAAGGATAGAGTTATGAGAGGTGCCAGGTGAGAAGCATCATTTAATGAAAACGTAGGGAATAAAGTTAGGAGAGCATAAGACAGACCCTGAGGATACAACCACTATTTGACAGAAAAGAATCAGAAGCTCGCCCATCAACAACAGCCGATTTGAGCGATTTGACAGAAAGCTAGATATAAGTAAAGCAAAGAGATTAGACGGGGAATCCCCAAAGGAGCGGGAACTTGGGAGAGCAGTGGAGCCGCGTGCATACTCGGTCATCAAATCGCTCTTGACTATTGTCAAGCGCCCACCCACACCACCCCAAGTACTCCCCGTTCACAGTTTCCTTATGAGCGAAAAACCAATAAATTCGCTGTTTTAGATAGGCAATTGCGTACAGAAACACTATTCAGCGAGATAGGAATTTCCGAGTCGCAACGGAGCAGCACCGTACTGGCGATCGGAGGTTGAGTTTCCACGAAGATCTAAGAAATGAGAGCTGAGAAGGGGTTTCAAAGATTCTTAGATGTAATGACAATTCGTGAGCAGGCTCACAGGGCCGAATAGGTTAGTATGCGCTCTGCTTAATCATTTCTACTGTTCTCCGTTCTCGCTAGGCCCGCATTCTACTACGCTCGCAGCGCTTCCCTTGTTTTTTACGGCCGGCACTAGATCAGGTCACTTGTGGTGAGCATGTATAAGAGACGCTTTCACTGCCTGTTGAGTTTATAACATTTTCACAACAAAGACTTGAGGGTCCGAGAGAATTTGAGAAAGGTCGACTAGTAGTGAGACATACAACGGACAATATAGCCATTGAGTGCTAACCTGGCATGGATCCGGTAGATGCACGATTAGACTATGTTCTCTCAACGAATGTAGAAGGAGTATTAAAACGATTACAAAGTATGTAATCGAGCAATGATCCTCCGTCGCCGTTCGAAAATATTAATGAGAAAGAAAGAGCATCAGGTCTAGCACTCTCCAGAAAGTTGATCTAGAGATGAAATTGTATACTAGTGTGGCGCATCTCAGTAATAAGATTAATAATTCGAGTATAACGCGCAAGGTATTTTTAGATGATCATCGCATGTCTATTTCACAATGTTGATGAAAGCTAGCATTGTAGTCGACTCGTCGATAGGTAGGTCGGGATACTTCTCTTCACAGTTTACTCTCAACGATTCTAGATAATGAAAATGTATAACTCGAGACGCGAATGTTGATAATTTCTGCGCTCAGAAACGATAGATAATTTTTTGCCGACACTTAACCCGGCAGAGATAATAAGGTACACTCATGATACTAACGCCTTAGCTACCATACTGAGTGTGCGATAAAGCTATGGACTCCAATACGCGCTGTGAGTGGATGAGTCACCTACTCACGATTGAACTATCTGGTTTTATTGTGTAAAGGATGAACGTTAAGAGTATACCTTTGAGGTCACACGACTTTCTATGAAGGGAGATGCTAGATGAGGAAAGTACAAACATTTCGAGCTGAAGCGACAATGAACACCTGCCTCATATGCTCCCAGGCGCATCAAATGTATGTTCAGCAGCCTCCTCTAATGTTTCTTGTTGGTATACAGATCCTCTTAAGATAATTGATACCCCCCCATAATCTCTATAAATATCTGATTCCTTTATTTGAAAGGTGAGCCTCAATCTTTCGTACAATTAATCATGCTCATTTTACTAAAAAGCTTAGTTACAACCTCTATAACCATTTAATCACTGGTCTTACTAATATATTTTTACTCTGTGAGTATACCGATATAGTAGGAACCCACGCTCGCACTATAAGACACTACACAAATAACGTTATCAGATAACCTACGAAACATGGTCTTCCTGATCCAGTTTTCACACCAAAATTATATAGAATACTCCATTTTTCAGTTAAGCAGTTACACCTTTTTCGTATTGATTATATGTCTTTGTTATTTATTACTATATTTATCTCTTGTATTTTAATATAATTTTGGTGTATATTTTATTACTCTATTTTTATTGTTAGATTATATTTTTCAAATTAATTTTTACATCTATTATTTTTATAGTATAAATTATTTAGTTAATATTTTATTTAAATCTATTATATATATATACTTGAAACCTTCTGAAAGACGTAAACTGATCACATAAGATGAAAAAGCTATAATCATAATTCTTCAGAATTAATTCAATTTCGTTAATATATGAATTTGTTTTCCGATTTTATAATTTTGTGTCTCTAATAATCTTATATATTATATTAATTAATATAGTTGAAATTCAATTGTATCATTATTTATATAAACAGAAACTGCAGAAAACTATTTATATTATGTTAATTATATATAATTCTTACTAGTTAATTATACATATTATTTTTATAATTATCATTATAATTATAGTAATTTGTAGCTTTTCATAATTTTAAATTTTATTTTTATTTAATATTTTTATTTTTCTTATTTTTAATTTATTTAATTTTTATTTGATTTTATTTTATTCTTATTGTAATGTTATATAGTGTATATTAAGCTTATAAATGATATTGTCTATTGTATTATATTAAAATATTTATTTATGAATTCTTTATTTAATATTATATATATGAGACTTAAGAGAGAACAAAAGGATTGTTAGATCGCTTAAGTATATTTGCGGTGAGTTGACCCTCCAGACCCTCCTTCTACACCCTTTATACTTTACTTTATTTTCTCAGGTTATAAGGGCCCTTAGATAACAAAGTGGCTTGTGATACTCAATAAATGGATGAAGAATATGGTAAGTAGTTTGTTTACCAATACAGCGATTTTGAGAAGATTGAAATATAACACAGGATCCCCAGCGCTCTATACAACTATAACAACAGAACAAACATATAGCTAAACATAATCACAACTCAACTAATCAACACAACTATCATCTAAATAATTTTTCTATACAATACTCAACATACAAATTAAATACTATACTATAAATCTCAACAACAACATACAAAATTACACAATCACAATCAAACAACAACTAAATACAACAACTAATATAATATACACAACATATCAACCTAATAACAATACTAGCAATAACTATACTACACAGTATGTACGATAACTAATAGAGCACTACAGAGATATCAAAGACCCTCGCTGGAGATCGAGAGAGAGAATTTAGTTAAATATTATTTTTTTATCAATTCAATTTCATCGTACACTCATACGTCACTCTGGACATCTCGTGCAAAATATCGCCCATAGAGCATGCGTCGCATTATGTCAAGTTCTTGGTGAAATCAACAAAATTTCATGAGATGACGTAACAGGTATACCCATACACATTAAAATTACGGAAGATAAGGATACATGCATAACTCACAAATAATATTTATAAAGTGCATAAATAAGAATTTCATTAGAAAATAATAGATAATTCCTATATCAAAATGACCTATACAAAACATTTAGTTAAATGATCCTTAAAAGTTTTATTATAAATTCATCGATTAAGGTAATGTATATTCAAAGCTCTAGTATCAGCACTTACTAAGTGAATTGAGTGAAATATAAAGATATATTTATTTAACTATAATTTATTTTTTAAAGTATACTTATACCATATATATATATTAGAGAATAAGTAGAAATATGCATATTTATGCTTAGTGTTCATGGAAAAATGGTGTTGAGGAAATGGAAGAAGCTGAGAAAACATTTTTCCTTCTTGATGGCCTTGAAATGATCGAGCGAACTCGGATTTTTTAAAAAAAAAGAATATCGGCTTTCGCACTAACATGAAATTGACGTAAGGTAAAATATAGACGTTTCGTAGAACGTGCAGTGCATGTCACCACAAATGAATTCGACCTACGACCGTGTATTGGATATAGAAAAATGATCGGACCTAATGTCGATAATGTTCACGGATGAGTTATGGTCTATAAATACAGATTTAGCGTGCTAGGTATCGAGTTAACTGTTATGTGTGTGAGAGGACGTAAATGTCACATAGTAGTCAAACGCAGGCCCAAAGAGAGCCCCGGACTCTTACAAGCGAGTCTTGGACTTTGTCGTACCCATTTAGTATTCTTATTTTTCAAGTAGTTAACATCCATAGAACCTGATGGTCAAGTTCCATCTAGGTGGTTACTTTCTATATATGATAGGAAAATTAAAAAGATCTTGATTACGTGAAGTATATACAGCACGTTTCAGTTGTAGTGAGATAATAGAAATAGATATATATATATTATATATATATAACTATATATAAAATATATAAAAAAATAAACAAACCATTCGACTAATTTCATATTATATATATTATACTAAAGAATACTACCCATAGGCGTAGAACGCCAAGATGTACCACAGTCGGCTCTCGGCCTCCCCGGTTGACGAATGGGGAACTTCGTTTTCCCCTCTTTCCCCGTGGCTCGAGCCACCTAAAATATGTAAAAAAAAAATCGAAAAAAGATGAATATGATACCGAGTATCGATATTAATATCGATATTTTCGATTTTTTTTACATATTTAGGGGAATTCGAGCCGACGGGGACCCGTCGGCACCGGAAGGCCGAGAGACCCGACTTCTGCCATCTTTGCGTTATTTATTTTAGAACATTCTTTTATTCTTAAGAAAAAACGATTATAATATATAGATATACTTATATATAATATAGTACTATATATAATATCTATATATATATTATATAATATATATACTATATATATATTAATATTATATACTATATATAATATATATTCACTAGGGCTTAGAACGACAAAGATGTACACAGTCGGGGTTTCTCGGCCTTCCCGGTTGACGACAGGGGACTCGTTCCCCCCTCGTCCCCCGTCGTGTGTGAGTGTTAGCGGGCCGCATGCGTTTTGTGTTTGTTTGTGAAGGTGTGTATATGGATGAAATATATTAATTGTTATTTATTCTTGTAAAAAAAAAAATTATATGTATTTAGGTCCTGTGTGTGACTTTAAATAAGGACCATCTTATTAAAAAACCCTTCCATATATATATAGTATATATATATATATATATATATATATATAAGTTATATATATATATATATATATATATATATAATATATATTTATAATATATACTATATATATATATATAATATATATATATTATATATATATATATAAGGCCTATCAATAAAGACTAATTCAAAACATGAACCATTTTCCCCCTTCCACTATTGATAATATGAGGAGACCAATAAATTTTTTATAGTAGACCACGAACGGTGGGCCAGGGGACACGATGCGGATGCCATCTTGATGTAAGAAAAAAAATCAATCTTAGTAGTAAGGTAATTTTTTGCAATTGTTTGCCGTAGGAAGCTGTTGAGTAACTCACTTGCAACATTTTTAAGAAAGAATTGGATAGGTATATGGATGGTTTGGGCATAATCTATATAGTGTATTTTGACAGACAAATTGGTCATTATTTATTTAATTATTAACATAAAACTGCATGTTGTAACGATCCCAAACTTATTAAAACAGTATTTAATGTAAAGTTAGAACATCTGTATCTTTTGCTAATACGTGTTTGATTTTGGTAGTAGCCTAGTTGGTGTATACAATGTAAGATATTGACAAGCCCTTTGGGTCACGAATTTGGATTTCGTAAGTGTGCGTCGGTTGGTCTCCGTTGGCTGGGTAAGACCAAGAAGTTCGTGCACGATCTCAGACCATTCGAGGTCGAGGGCACTGAACTGCCGACAATGAACTCGACAGGTGTTTAAAAATACCTACGAGTTAAGGTCTCGTCTTCTGGTGTGGCAAAATGGTCTTTGGGGGACTTGAGGGACAAGCTGAGGAAACTCTCCTCGGCTTACCTCAAGCCGAAACAGTAGTCGTTTCTTCTTAAACACTTCTTGTTACCCAAATACACTTATCGTCTCAGGCACGAGCAGCGTCTTACTATCAGGACGCTTCGTGAAGCCGACAGAATGGTTCGGCTAAGCTGAGGAAGTCCAGGAAATTACCTTCGGACACTCCGGTTGCCAAATTTACGTACTTTATTATTTTCTACTAGATAGTCTACAAACATTGGAAAGTTATATTTATTATTGAGTGCAGACCTATGTGTCATCTCAAGACTATGTACATAATCATGATAAGCTATAGAGATGGAGGTCAACAGAATTTTGCGGTTTGGGCCACTAGCCTGCCTTCAGCTGTCAAAAAAAATAACCGACCTTTATCTAAGATGAGAGGCGAATCTGTTCCAAGTTGTGGAAGTTTAGTAAGATTTTAGCCTTAGGTTTGGCGGGTATATGCCAAAAAGCAACAGGCGGCTTAGTTACGTACTGAGGATTTCGATGGTCACTCGACCTTTGATATCGGGTTCAGTTATAAAGACTTCTTATATTCGTTTTATAAAATTCAGTATCATGAGGCCTGAGGTAGACCACACGGTAGAATAGGGAATCTAAACAGATATGAGTAGCCAGAGACGTTAAATACCACCTGCCGCGACAGGTGTAATTATCTGGTGATTATATCAAACAGGTGGAAATCCTGGGAGCATATGCTACAGCAATTGTCCTTAGCGTAGTTTAGGTCTCCTCTATATAG
>JABUQX010107694.1:0-15425 GCA_015478945.1 Trachelipus rathkii
AACTCAATAATTATCAACGTCCCATGAATAATATTATCTATAGATCTACATAAAAAAATTTAACGAAGAAATAAAATGAAGGTAGATGATAAACTTCCGACACGTAAAATAATGTACAATAAAGATGCGTATGGCTGTTCATCAGGCCGAATAATAATAATTTAAATGGTCAGTTCATTTGAAATAATGTGATTATAATAAATATAATCACAAAATTATTAATATAGATTATACACTCAAACATTGACGCATAATCATTGCAATCATCGTCTACATACATAAAAGTACTCGTTTAATATTATATTACTTCGGAATGCTCTTCTTTATACCATATATGTGTGTGTGGTGTTTGTGTGTCTTGGAGAAAGTATCCTCAGGGTATGTTCTGCTTGTTAGTAGGAGGCGATAAAGGACCGATTAGTTGGCTAGTTGTGGACCAGCGAACATTTATTTACAATCCTACAGGAAATCTTATGCGTCTCGAACAACTGGTCGCCACGAGAAAATATTCTTTAGGTAATGTCGACCTCTTAAGGTAATTCTTCAGCCACCGAAATGATATCATCGTCTGATTATTCAGGGAATGTTAGAAGACATATAATGGTGGAATCTAAAAAGGAGTAAAGATGCAATGGTTAATTCATGATTGAGAGCAATTATGCTTGCATTGTGTAACTTGAACGAGCAATGAAGAGAAAGGAAGTGAACGAAGAACGAGCTCGGTGGTGTACATGGATTTGTATGTGTGCATTGAAGTGGAGAGGAATGAGAGGAATAGAGGAGTTCAATGTCATTCAAAAACATTCAATTTTAGCATATTCATAAAAACGTTTTATATGTACGTGAGACGAATAATCAGTTATTTCTACTGTTGCGAAGTGAGCACAGGCATCTATAAACAGGAGGAAACTAGAGCCTGGAGCCGTAGTTCGGAAACGGCGGCCGACACATTATTTAGAATTAGAAAAGAGAGGCGAGTTATTATTACAAATGTGGATGCTGTCTTCAGGCCCTGATGGACTCTTTATAAAGTGTTACGGTATCTCAGTAGTCTAAATATAACATACAATCATAATCCTAATCTAATGGTACTCTTTGAGCTAATAATAAATAATAACAATAACATAATAATAATAATAATAGATAAGAAAATAATAATAAATAATTATATAATAATAATAATCAATAATAAATAAATAATAATAAATAATAATTATCAACAATAATTAAGTATTGCATAACATCATATTACTATAATAATAATATTCAATAATAATAATCATAATAAATTAACATATTTATATCATTGCAATATAATACTAATAATTTATATTATAATATATATGAAAATAATTAATAATAGTAATTGATAATAAATAATGACATAATAATAATAATCATAAATAATAATACATAATAAGATAATAATCAATAATAATAATCTAAATAATATAATTTAATTAATAATAATAATAATAAATAATAATAATAATCAATTAATTATAAGTGCATTAATAAAAATAAAAAGGCACATAATAACATTCAATAAATATCAACATTAAAATTATTTTTATTAATAATGATAGCTATTATATCAATCTCATAAATAATACATATAATAATCATAAAATAATAATAATAGTAAGAAAAATAATAATAAGTAATAAATACTAATAATACAAGTTCAATATTAATACCCACCACACTCACATGAATCACTATATAATAATAATAATAATCAAAATATAATAATAATATATAATATAATATAATTGAGAATATCATAATAATATAATAATTAATAATTAATAATAACAGTAATTAATAATAATAATAATAATTAAATAATAATAATATAATAATAATATAATAATAATCACATAATAATATAGTAAATATAATGATAATAAACTTTTGTTACCTAGATTAATAGTAGAATAAAATGAATATAATAATATAAAAAATGAATAATAACATACGTAATTGAATAATAATAATAATATAATATATAATGATACATAATAATAAATTAATAATAATATATCAAAATAAATAATAATAAAAATAATATAATAAAAACTAAATCTTGCAATAATAATAATAATAATTATACATAATAATAAGAATAAATCCTGCACATAACTAAAACTTTATCTACTTACTACTACTACTATTGTATACAATAATTTAATTACATAGTCTTTAAATAATAAATTTAATATCTTCACACTTATATAATAATAATAATAAATAAGTTAAAAGTTTTAATCGTATAAAATTTTAATATTAAGTGAATAATACAAATATAATCCCTATCCTAATAATACATAAATAAATAATAATAAATATATAAATTAATAATAATAATAATATTATAATAATAATGGAAGTAAGTAATTAATAATTGATATATAATAATTAGAATAAATTCCAATAATAGTAATAATAATAATAATAATAATAATAATAATAATAATAATAATAATAATAATAATAATAATAATAATAATAATAATAATAATAATAATAATAAATAAAAAAATAATAATATATTTGGAATGCAAAATCATTTGGGACATTAATATTAAACATGAAAAACAAAATGTCTTAACTTTAAATAAAATATAAAAAATAAAAATAAAGAAAATAACACAACTTAATACCCCCATAATCATGGAGGAAAATAATGACTGACCCTACGAACTAGAAATAAAAAAAAAGAAAAATAAATTAAAATTAAATTGAAAATTAATTTAAAAGTTAATTTGTTTTATACTTGATGCAAAGCTCGCTCGCTTCGTACTCGGAAAGGGTAATAAATTTATAATAATGTAAACATTGCGGCCTTAGCTTCAACGTGAGGCAATAATGACTCATTGTTTAATTTCAAATGTAAACAATTCCTTTCTAATAAAAAAAGAGAAATAATACTCCTCGTTATAAATCTATTATATAAAGAATTCCTCTAATTACATAGAAGATAAACATTCAATGAAATGTTTACTAGCTTTAGAATGATTTTAAACACAGAGCATGTATTCAATGGAGTTCCACTTGAAAAAAAGAGTGGCGATAGAAGCGATAAATGATAAAGGTGAGATAAATAGGAAAGCAACAATTGGCTGAAAATTGTGATAAAATCAAGGCATGCCTTCTTGGCCTTCCAATATGTGACTCTGGTTTGTGGTGAAAGACGATCTTGGAGCGACAGACATCATTAAACTCAGATTTGAGAAAAGGGTTATCATTACTTATATTTTTGGGGCTTAGTTGAGAAATAATATTATAAACTATGAGTGATGCGAAATTTTATTCTCTGCTCCCTTTACAAATAATCTATCATTTTGTTTAAAAGTAATTATACAATACGCATTCTGAAATATATTATAATATATGCTAACCTTCTAGTAGGACACGTAGAGAAGTGATACTCCAGCTACATGCCGCACACGCACATTCGTGAAAATAATATATAATTAATAATAATATATAATACATATATAAATAATAAATAATATATCATAAATTAATAATAATAATATATAATATAATATATATTATAAATTAAATATTCAAAGTCATAGAAGAGGAGGATTAATAATAATCATATATAATAATAATAATAATAATAATAATCATAAATCTCTGATAATACTAATAATAATAATAATATACTAATATTAATAAATAATAATAAAGTAGTATGAAATATTAATAAACTAATAATAAATAATAATATAAAATAATTAATTACATATAATATTAAATGGATTCAAAGTCCCCATAGAAGAGGAGATTAATTATTCAATTTGTGAATATTAGTGTTTATATTATTATTATTTTTCTCACTAGAAGTTCATATTAGAGATTCATAATAATAATAAAATGTATAGATATAATTAAAATAATTTTATATGATTTCTAAATAGGAATTATAATAGAATATACAATTATATTTAATTAATTATAGATATAATATATTAATAAGATATATTTATTATATATTTATATTATTACTACAACTAACTATATCATAAAATTAAAATTAATAAATGCTGATATATATTATAAAATATATTATATATATACTATATATATATATATATATATATAATATATATATATATAATATTATATAATATATAATGATATATATTAATATATACTAAATATATATATATATGTATATATTATAATAAATTATATATATTCTATATATAAGATATATAAAATTATATATATTAGATAATATTAATATAATAATAGTAATATTTATATATATATTATATAAAGATTAATATATAAAAGAAATAAATTATATATTATAATAATATTAATATTTATATATAATATATAATATATATATATATATATATAAAATATACTTCAGGAATAATTATATATATTATATATATATATATATATTGATATAGAATATTTATATAATATATAGTTATTATATTCTCATATTTATATATAATTATATAATATATATAATATATTATATATATATTACTATTATATATATTATATTAAACTCAATTTATATATATGATATATATATAATAATTCTTATATTATATATAATGATATGAGTTTTATATACATATATAATAGTATATATATTAAGTGATGGACCGGATGTCAACATTTGATGTTTGAACGGATCGCCCGGAGCCCGGATCTAAAGATGATGGAGGATGGCGGATGCGGGATGCCGGATGTCGGATCTTGAAGTAAGATTGAGGCATGCGATTCGGGATAACGGATGCGGATGCGGAATGCGTGATGTTTACCTCTTTGATAGTTTGAATTAAAAATTATATATGTCATTATATATGGATATATATTATACATCTATAAATAATACTAATATATAATATATATACTATAATAATAATATATTAATTATTCATTATATATATATTAGCTATATGATATATAATATTACTATATATATATTATATACTCAATATGCCAAAATATTGATAATATATAATAAAGTACATATATATACATATCTATATTATATATATATTTACTATATATATAATATATATATATATATATATATATATATATATATATATAATAAAGTGCATGTACCATATTATTAAATGTATTTAATAGATATATATATAAAAATATTGTGTAAATATACTCATGGTATATATAGTATTAAGTTATAGATATATAATAGTATTATATATACTATATATATATATATAATATCAATAGATATATCTCTACATCTTACATTCTTTCCCAGTCAGGCTTACGAGCCTGTCAGTGGGGGCCAACCTGCCGTTTCGCTTCTTGTTTTCTTCATCACAATCCATCCGCCATCAGTCTCATACCATTGAAGTCATCTGGTGTCCTCCTCAAGTGAATCCTCTACTTGTGCTTCCCTCCACCCCTTTCGCGGTCTTCCTCGGCTCATCCCACTCCGACTCTCCACCTCCACTCTATACAGGCACATGCTCCTCTCCCTGTCATCCTCTCCAGGGTCCGCAACATCTTCTAGTTCTGGCTGTCCACTTTATTCACATCATGAGTTTCAGCACACCACACGCTCTGTCCCTCACTGTCTGTTTCTCACTCTGTACTCTCTCGTCTTTCCAATCACTGTTTCCTCAACACATTATCTCTGCTGTCTGAATCTACTCTCACCCCTCTCTCCCTTGTCATTTCATGTTTTCCGCACCATACAAGTATATTGGCGTCAACACTCCGTGAATATTGCTCCGTCTTCACCTCTTTGTTCATATATATTATTCTTTCCAAGATGGGTATTTATTCTGCTTCCTTTACAGTCCGTTGTCATAACTGCTCAATCCTACTCGTATTTTCTTTTGCACACACCCTTCTCTTCCAAGTGCTTCCTGGATATTTATATCTATCCACATTATTTAATCTTCTATATACGTCCTACTCTATACTATCAACACTCCTCCTCCCTCCTCTCCTCCTCTCTGCTACTACAATTAATTTATTCAATCCTGTTTCTCACAACTTTTCTGCGAAACACAGCACCATTTTTGCGTTCAACACCTCACCAATCCCCACTCCACCAACGCCAAATCATGCTGGCATATACCGTTATGATGTTGCCTCGCTCCTTCCGTCAATCTCTTTCTAAACTCTCTTTTTACAACTCTTATGATTGGTCCCAAATACGCTATATAACCAGTATCGGCGACAGTACACCTACCCCTGCCCCCCCCCTCCCCCCCCTTTTGGCTTTCCCCAGGTTTTTTATAAACCCCTTCTCTCAAACCATTCGCTCGCTTATTATCTTTCTTACCCTTACCTCATGCTACTCTCCTCGTCGGTATGTACTTCTTACTGGCCTTTATCAATCTGACTTCACTTTCATAATCCCCTTCTCCGGAAACTCTCACAGCTTCTCTCTGGGTATGATTCAAATGCTTTCCTTCAAATCTATGACACGCGCACTATAACTGCTTCTTATTGTTATTCCCATGGTCTTTTCCTGTAGCATTCTTATGCAAACATATTAAAATATGTAGTGCTTCTACCACCTCTGTACCCATACTGCTCTTCACCCATTCTTGGCTCTATTTTTGATTTTAATTTTACTTGTTCTAATATTCTGTGAGATTAGGTCAGCAATGTAATCCAATCGTGCAATTACTGAAATGAGCATTTTTTAAGCAATTACTTGCGTTAATTACCTTATAAATGGGAACTATTATTGACGCTTCCCAACCTTCCGGCACTCTAGTCTCCACCCACACCTGTTTCAGAAAATCCTCTAGCAGATCAAGGCCTTTCAGCCTCTCCTCCTCCATACAGCAACCTCAATGATGTTATGTGGCCATCCTCACCAGGAAGTTTTTTCCGCCTCTTCATTTTCTTAACGCCTTCCTCAAATTGCTCCTCCGTTATTCACCGGCTAGTCCTCCTCGTCCCCCTCTATCTCTTTTTGTCTCTTCCTCCTCCCTCTCTCTCCCCTTCCTCTTCGGACTGATTGCACTTCCACATTCAACAACTCATCCAAAGAACTCTATCCACCTTTTGTTTTTTTCTCCGGGCCTTACCATTTTCTTCCATTTCTCTGTTTTTGAGATTACAATACTCTCTACTCTTCCTTCCTCTATACGTTTCTGGCGGTGTAAACATCTTCTTCTTGTGCTATTCCCTTCATATCATCAATACAGTTTTCCTTTGCTACGCTTCTAAGGAGACACCTACTCCTTTGCCCTCCTCTTCACTCTCTCTCCGCTTCATTTCTTGTTTTCTCACGTCACGGCTCTACGATTATTAAATATAAATATATAGATATATATATAATATAGTATAGTATATATAATATATATAATATATAAGTATATATTAAATATATTCATATATATAATATATATAAATATTTATAGTAATATACTTTTTCTAATATATATATATGTAGACGGTAATATTATATATATATTTATGCTACTATATTATATATATAATATTATATATATATATATAGTGCCTTATATTTTATATATATATGCTTTTAACTTATACTATACTATACTATATATATACTAATACTCATAGTATATATTAATATATATATATAATAATGTATACTTAATATATATATATATATATATATATATATATATATATATATATATATATATTTGTTATATATATATTAAGAGTAGGATAAATATATATATATATAATATAATAATAGCTCTATAATATTATTATCTATATATATATATAATATATATATATATAATATATTAATCCTATATTATATATTATATATATATAACTAATAGTAATAATATACAGAAATCGAAATTCAAAATTACCATTATTCCCATAAACTCCCATGAAAAATCACGATCAAAATAATATTTTATTTTATCTAGCGTCTTAATACGAATGTAGGATGAAACGTCATCACCATTTCCTGAATTTTCAAAAGGCAGATGCGGATGTGCCGTTAAGTGAGGAAGCGGATGCGATGCGGATGTAATTTAGGTGGGATGTTTCCGCAAATGCGGATGGCGGATGCAGATGTCATGTCCATCACAATATTATATATCATATATATATTATATTATAAATACTATATATTATATTATATATATATATATTATATAATTATTATTTTATATATATATATACTTATTTAATACTAAATATATTTATATAGAGATATAACGTAATAGTAAAAGAGAAAAAGAAAATATGAATATTTATTATTAAAAATATTTTCGATTCTTGTTTGAATATATTTTTTGAAATGTTAATTCAATAAAAAAAAGATTCGAGTGTTTTCGGAATTGGACAAAGGAAATTTGATAGCACCAGAATTGATCTATAAAAATTTTAAGACCAGAAATATATATGCATTTTAGAACATTCTGAAACAGTAGCTGTTAGCAGGGAGCAGGAATTTTGCGCATCACGCACCGTCACCGCAGTGAGCGCCGCATACGGTATATTTAATTCCCGCGTAAACCTCATCCGCACACAGCTTGCGTTGGTCAGTCTATCTCAAAGTTTTAAGAGTGGGAGGTATGTTTTTCCGAACGGACCTGACCTAAATTTCTAGAATTTTTTATTAAATGTGCGAAATAACATCTATACAGTACTTGAATTCTCTTGGAATTTGGTTTTGAAAATACATAATAATAATACTAATTAATAATCATGAATAAATAATTAAATACATAAATAATATTATATAATAAGGTAATAATCATAATAATAATAATAATAAATAATAATAATAATAATAATATAATAATAATAATTAATAATAATAATAATAAAAAATAATAATATAATAATAAGAATTTAATAATAATAATAATAACTAATAATAATTAACATTAACTTAACTATCTCAACCAGGCGCACATTTTTTTTGGACTCTAAGTTTTGAATCATTATATTGAAAGCGGTCTTTATTAATCATAATAAATAATAAATAATATATAATAATAATATTATAATAATAATCATAAAAATCATATAACCAATAATAATATTATTTAATTTAATATTATTCATTTAGAATAATCACTAATATAATAATAAATAATAAATATAATACATACATAATAAAATTATATTAATTAATAAAATAATATATAATAATAATAATAAATAATAATAAAATAATATTAATAATAATGAATAATATAAAATAAATTAATTATTATTATTATTATTATAATACACACACACACACATCACACTCACACACACACACCACACACACCTGCCGACTTTGGTCGACACACACACACCCACACACACCACACACACAGACACACACATATAAGAACAACACATTATTATATATATATATATAATATATTAATATATATATATTATATATATAGTAAGTAATATATATATATACTATATATTATATATAATATATATATATATATATATATATATATAATATATAAATATATATATATATATTTCAGTAGATTTTCAATCTATTTTTATATTTCACGTAGGTTCGTGAGTTACATTCCACATACATGGAAGAAGTAAAAAGAAATGATTGATTCATAATGCTTTTTTGTAAACTTGAATTTTTTTTTTTTAAACATTGTAAAGTGAAATAAATTAGTGTTCTAGGATAGTTATAAACATCTAAGAAAAATATCGCTTAGTCTGCAAGCTTGATGAAAATTCGTCAGTGACGCATTGCTTTCAAGTCAGCTTGCTTAACTATAAAGGGTAATTTTAAATTAAAAAAATCGACAAATGAAATTAGAACTAGAAGATGCTGAATTTGTAGCATGCCACTTCTTAGCATTTGCGCAGACCGGATGATCATTTGCGTATTGAAATTGGCGAGTATTTACAATAAGTGCTAATACAGAAGGGAGAAGAAATATTTAAAATGCAATGTATTTTCATGCTAAAATGATGTCAATTCATGAGAGATATTCTTATATCTCTCTCTCTCTCTCTCTCTCTCTCTCTCCTCTCCTCTCTCTCATCCTCTCCTGCCCACGTCTCTCTCCTCTCTCTCTCCTCCTCTCTAATCCTATAATATATATATATACTACTAATATATTTACATATATATAAATATGATAATGTTTACTTATTACTTTACTTATATATTATTATATATATACTATATATTTATATTACATGCCTATTTAAAGTAATATAGTTTTATTTTAATAATATCATTATACTTATATATTATATATAAAGTAATATATATATATGATATAATAGATATAGATTAAAATATAGTAATATTATTAGTATAGAGAGAGGAGAGAGAGAGAGCATTTTTAATATCCTCTCAAACAACCTCCTTCTTCTTCTCTCTCTCATCAATATATATATATCTATATTGTATATATATATAAATATATATGATATATATATTATATATATTATATATTATTTATAATATATATATATACTGTAAATATATATATATATTATATATATATTTATAGGCTATATATATAATATATATAATAATATAATAAGTATATAGGTATATATATATACTATATATTGTATATACTATAATATATATAGTAAGATATACATGCTGATATTATATTTTTTATTATTTATATTATATATATATATATATATATATTTATATTATATTATAATTGCCAAATTTGTAGAAACTGTACTTTGACTACCGAGGAAACCTAAACCTAAACCTTTAACCTAACCTAACCTAAACCTCTAACTAACCTAACCTATGCTTAACCTAACCTAAACTTAAACCTAAATTAATTTCGCTTATTTAATAATACCAGTTTGTGATCAGGAAACTTAGGAGGTTATGGTTTTTACGCTAGCCTTGTGAGGTGGTTGACTATATTCTCACTAGTTACAGTAATTTTTCTTAAAAATTTTGCCATATATTATATATATATAATTTATATATATATATATATCAATATATATAATATATATAGTATTATACTTATATATATATATATTATATAAGCTACATACATTGGCGGCTTGCAATTATAGCCGCCCATTTCATCCTTCCTCCGTCACCATTTGGGAGTTGACCGTCTTCCGGTGATGGGGTTGGTGCCGTTAAAAGGTTGCCAACCTGTTCTGATACACGATCTTCTTTATTCATAAATTTCTGAAACCTTCGCCGCTTTTAAACTAATTTTTCCCCTATGTTGAACATCACCTCTCCTCTTCTAAACGTCATCTCTTATTCTTAATCGAAATTTAGGTGTTTGAGCGTTCTGACTTCGAACTCTGCACTATTGAATATTACTGTCTCTATCTTCAATTTTCAGCCAAAGGCGATTTTTGTGCCTATGTGGTGCAACGATGTTGTTGTACTCGTGTCTTTGATTTGGAGTCCTTCAGAATTTTGTTCCAAATGCAAACTATACTGTCGATCAATCTACTACTAAATTCATCTGTTCTGTGGATCTGCATTCTAACTCAATTGACAGTTCTAAATTTTTTCACTACTTAAACTCCAAATTAGAATTCATTCTCTCTTCTTCACCTTTTTCTGAAATCATCATTCTTGGTGATTTCTGAGTTCACCACAGCTAATGGCTTTCCCCTAATTCTAAGAAACAGCTGGTGAAGTTTTTTATCCAGAATGACTCTAACAGTTGGTGCAGCTCATATTCATATTCAGCTCATATACATGATCATCTTGGAGTTGAACCCAACATTCTAGACCTTTTCCTAAACTTTAATCCTTCTCCTTATTCCGTTAAGCTCTTCCCTAATCTGGGTTCCTCCGATCACCTTCTTATCTCCGCATTCTGTTCTATCTCTTCAAGTATTCCACAAGAGAGACCCCCGCCTACAAAGAGGAAGCGTTTGTGGCACTTCGGTGCTCCTAAATGGACGGACTTGCTACCGTAATACTTTGATTTCCCATGAAATTACACTACCGCTTCAGTGGGAGTGGTCCCTCGGAGTTTGCTGGGGGCATCACCGAGGTTATTCTCTCTGGTATGGATGAGTACATTTCATTTCTTTCCCTTCAAACAAATCACACAAACATTGGTTTAACTCTGTTTATTCTCATGCTATTCGCCACAGGGACGTTGCCTTCATGAATTACTCTCGACTTCAAACTCCAGATTCCCAAGCAACTTATTTTCTCCCGAAATCGTTTAAAATCTATTCTACGTAACACACAAACACAAAAAAAAAATTCTTTTTGTTCCTCCGTACAAAATGCAATGGTTTCTCTTCCTCGCGTCCTTTCTGGTAGTTTGAAGAAAATTGTGAAATTAAACTCTGCTTCTTCAGCTTTCTTTCTAGTATCTTCCGACGTGACAATTGCTATTTTACCTTCTCTAAAACTAAATTTTTCGCTCAGACCTTTGCTTGTAATTCCGCCTTAGACGACTCAGGAGCTATTCCCCCTCCTCCTCCTTCCAATTTATTTATGCCCAATATTTTAAATTCTTCCAAAGATATTATTTCTACTCACTCTGAGCTTATCACTAAGAGTACGGTTCTGATGGTATTTCTACTGAATTTCTAAAAACTTGTGCTTTCGGGCTTGCAATCTGCCTTGGTAAACTTTATCTTTCTAATTGGACCTTCCCTTCTTGCTGGAAACGTGGGTTCATTTAGCCTGTGTCGAAAAAGGGGACCCCTCTCAACCCTCTGACTATCGTCCTATCTCTTTAACTTGTTATTTCTAAAGTTCTCTAATCCATCTTTAAGGGGAGGAATTGAAACATCTCAATTCTTTTAAACTTATCTTTGATCACCAGTATGGAAGCGCTCTAATGGTGATTTTCTTTTTCTTTCTGATTCTTGGTCATCTTCCCTTTAGTATTTCGATCAATCTTTTACTGTGGCGATAAATATATCGAAAGCCTTCCGTAGAGTCTGGAACAAAGTTCTGATTTCTAAACTTCCCCTATCGGTATCTATTCTTCTCTCTATGATCTTCTCTCTATGACCTTCTCTCTATGACCTTCTCTCTATTTTCCTTTCTGGTAGTTCTATAGTAGCTTTTATAGACGGCCACCGTTCATTCTTTAAATCAATAAAGAGCGGTTTTACTAAGTGTTTCGTTTTATCCCTACTCTCTTTCAACTTTTCATTAATGACCTTCCCTCTATTACTTCATCACCAATATACTCCTATGGCGACTAATCCATCCTTCTTTACTCCCTTCATTTTGATAGACGTCTCTCCCAATAGCAATTAGCTCACGCTAGAAGGGTGGACTTGGAACAACTAACCTCTTATATTTCTCTAATTTTTAATTGGGCATTGTGAACAAGATTGTTTTCAATGCCTCAAAAACTCAGTTTCTCGACATAATCTTGGGTGTTCTGAGGCACCTTCAGTATTTCTTTACGCCGTCCAGTCGTTTGCTTTTTATAAGTGTCGTTCATTCCTGTATGGAGTATGCCTTACACATTGGGGTGGTTTCACTTACACAGATCTTCTTAAAAAGGAAAAGGTTTAGTCTTGGTTAAAAAGGAAAAGGTGTAGTCTTGGTTAAAAAGGAAAAGGTGGAGTCTTGGTTAAAAAGGAAAAGGTGGAGTCTTGGTTAAAAAGGAAAAGGTGGAGTCTTGGTTAAAAAGGAAAAGGTGGAGTCTTGGTTAAAAAGGAAAAGGTGTAGTCTTGGTTAAAAAGGAAAAGGTGTAGTCTTGGTTAAAAAGGAAAAGGTGGAGTCTTGGTTAAAAAGGAAAAGGTGGAGTCTTGGTTAAAAAGGAAAAGGTGTAGTCTTGGTTAAAAAGGAAAAGGTGTAGTCTTGGTTAAAAAGGAAAAGGTGGAGTCTTGGTTAAAAAGGAAAAGGTGGAGTCTTGGTTAAAAAGGAAAAGGTAGAGTCTTAGTTAAAAAGGAAAAGGTGGAGTCTTCGTTAAAAAGGAAAAGGTGGAGTCTTGGTTAAAAAGGAAAAGGTGGGGTCTTGGTTAAAAAGGAAAAGGTGGAGTCTTGGTTAAAAAGGAAAAGGTGGAGTTTTGGTTAAAAAGGAAAAGGTGGAGTCTTGTGCTTTTCGTCTCATTACCTCTCCTGTTCTCACTGACTCTTTCCAGTCACTTTCTACGCGTCGAATTGTTGTGTCACATTCTCTTTATATTATCTCAATTAAAGCGTACACTGCTTCTCTGAACTCTTCAATCGCATACCTACTCCATTGAGATATGCTCGTGCGACACGCCTTTTTACACAGTTTCATCCTTTCCCTATCAACTCTCTGACCACAAACTTAAGACTTAACTGCTATGCTCAACCTTACGGGTACTCCAGTGGTAAAGTCTGGAACACACTTACTTTATCTATTTTTACAACTACCTTTGACTAATCCACTTTCAAATGCCGTGTATTGGGATATGTCGGTCTTTAAATTGGATATGCTACAGGAACCCCCCCAACTCTGTTCGAATTAGGTAGGTCTTTCGCTTATGCCCACAAGATAATATATATATATATATATATATATATATATATATATATATATATATATATATATATATATATATATATATATATATATATATATATATATATATATATATATATATAACTCATAATATATATAACATATATATATGTTTACATGATACCAACACTCACGGGCAATGCCCTTTTCAAAAAGAGGGGCAAAAAAAAATATATATATATATATATATATATATATATATATATATATATATATATATATATATATACATATATATATATATATATAGAAAAATAAATATATATATATATATATATATATATATATATATATATATATATATATATTTATAAAAAAATTAAAATAAATGGAAAGTAAACCCTCACTGTCCCTTGCCTAACGCATTTCCCTCAGGTGGGCGCAGAAGAGGGTCTTAAATAGAGGAAAATTGAGTATTGCAGGGAAAATGGAAGAAGGCAAGGAGTTCCACAAAACAGATGTGGCTGGAAAGAAGGACGCATCACAACGAGTGATTCTTGAGTGTCCAATATTTACACAATTTTCATGTGAGGGCTAAAGGCACCACTTGTGTTACGAGGGCGACGCAGTGGTGGAGGAATGAGTGAGGTCAATTCTCTCGAGCACCTGCCGTTGTAATACATATAGAAAAGAGATAGGGCACCAACGTCACGTCGCAAAGAAGGAGGGTCAAGGAAATCAGAAAGTATGGGACAGGTTATAAGCTTGCTAGCCTTAGCTTCAACTCTATCTAAAAGGAGGGCGGAACCAGATCCACCCCAAATGTGAGAACAGTATTCCATACAGGGGTGAATAAGGCCCCTATATAGCTGCTGGAGTATCTGAGCAGAAGAAAAATTCACGCAATCTGAACAGAATTCCCAGCTTTTAGGCCATTTTAGCAACCGATGTGATATGAGGTCACCAAAACAATTCATTATGTATGTTTAGTCCAAGAATGTTTATGTTGTTTACAGGTAAGACATTTTATGTATATATATATATATAT
>JABUQX010107695.1:10000-17500 GCA_015478945.1 Trachelipus rathkii
ATAATATATATATATATATATATATTATATATAATATATATATATATATATATTATATATATTTATATATATACTTATATATAAATATATATACACACACGTTTCTCATAATTCATAGATGACTACTATCGCGCACAAAATTAATGCGGATGCAGAATAGACGAAAATGAGGCGGATATCCGAATACTTTTCTAATATATATATATAATATATATATATATATATATATATATATATATATATATATATATATATATATATATATATATTATAATAGTATAGTTAAAGGAAGTTGTAGTTTATCTCTTCTTCCTGTTTCCCACTTGCACTTTTAAAAGTTCCAACGTAATGACCTCTTTACACTTGTTGGAGCCTAAATAGAATCAGGTACTAGCTTCCAATGCAAGCTTTCTCTGATGGATCAGCCGTCTTTAACTTTCAGAAGCTATGTATGCTCGAGGCCTAATGAGCCAAGCAACATAAATCGTTTTAACCCTTTTTTCAGTTATCTGTATATAGTAGGGATTAAAACAGCTATTTTGTTTTTGGTTAATTTTATTAACACATCATCTTTAATATATATAGAAGGTCGATGCTCTCGAGTCATACAGTAGTTTTTAAGATATATAGAATTTTTCTTTGTCACTTGGACTTTCTGAGTTTCTTTCACAAGCGAAATATCAACTTTACTTTAAAAAGTAAAAACACACCAACCAAATGAAAACCCACCAAAAAAAATGTATTTTACAAAATGTCTAATAAATAAAGTTATATACAATTTAAACAATAATTTTTTATAAAAAAAAACTATCAATAAAACAATTATTAACTGATAAAAACATCATAATTATTATTATTATAAATATAAGTAGATAATAAAAGTTAAAAAATGTATTTTATATCTTAAAGAAAAATTCACTAAATTATTGAATGAATGGATATGAATTTTCTTTGTCGCTTAATAAAGAAAACGTATTCTAAGTTTTAAACTCAAATATTTTGATCAACATATAAAAAAAAATACTTAATTATTTCAATCATTATTTAAACACAATTATTTCAATCATTACATAATACTTCGCTCCCCAGAGGTGCAGAACTGATTCCTCTCTCCAATACTTTTAAGTATGAACTATAAATTACAAATACAAATGACATCCAAAAATGTGAATGCTTAACTTGATACAAAGAGAAAATTTCAAGGGCTAAAAATGGAATAGAATTATGCTCAAAGAGGAAAATGGGAAGAAAAAAACTAACAAATTATTATTTTTTTTTTTATTGTGAATATAAAAAGTTTGACTGCGGGAGGAGGCAACAATGATTTGGAAGATTATTCTATAGGACGATACGGATTCAAAAGTACCCTCCCCAATGGTGGAAGCAAAGTAGTGGGAAAAAATAAGAATCATTACTAAATGGAAACAAAATGATTTATAATAAGTAGTGGTGGTTGAAGGTAAAAATATTTGTTTTTACAGTATATAAATTTAAATTTTTCAGATGAAAATCTAAATTTGTAAATTCAAAATTAAGAACGGCAATAATGCTCGTAACAGTTATTTTTTTCAAAAAGGTAGAAAGAAGCATGCCGTTGACAAGATTAAATTGTTTCGTTAAGCTCATTAAACAAATTGCTTAAATTTTTCATCGAAGAAATTGCATTTTGTTTTAAGACTTAAATTTTATCAACCATGAAGATTTAAAAGTCTCACAAACAGTTATAATAATAATAATAATAATAATAATAATAATAATAATAATAATAATAATAATAATAATAATAATAATAATAATAATAATAATAATAATAATAATAATAATAATAATAATAATAACAAAATAATAATAATAAAGAAACATGTAAAAGGTAAAAATAATGAAACCATCACTATTAGTAGCTATTACAAGCCTGCAAATTTATTTTCTTGTTTTTGTGCTTGTGGTGTACCATTTGCTGGTGAGTGTACCAATATCGTGTACCAATTCTTTTGCAATGAAAGTGGATGTTACGCCACTTACATTGGTTATACGACAAATACACCTGGGTAGCGTATGTTGCAACACAAGTACAGACCAAATAAGATACAACACCATATGCAGGTAGAACATAAAAAATCGCACAACAATGAAATAGTGAATTACTTTAAAATTTTGAATAAAAAGAGTGAATTTTCTATTCTTAGACTGGCGGAGTCCCTTCTTATAAGAAAACATAGACGGACATTAATATAAAATATAACGAAATGCCCGATTACCTTAACATTTTTATTTAGAAGGAAGAAAGAAAAAAAATACTATCTAAATTATAAACTTCACATTTCATTTTCGTATATTTTAAATTATAGATTTAATCTTACTTTTTATATTTGCAATAATTGTTTTATTTAAATTTTAATTTTGGCTTCATTCTTAAGATAAAGTCATATCCTAGAAAATGTCCAACGTGAGTGGACGAAAGCTCGGATCGTTTTACAAGGCAATTATTTGTTTTATTCAAGAATTATCCTAAAGTAAATTAACAAAAATTTTAGGAAGGTTTTTAGAAATTTGGAAAACTCTTTGCAAGAATTATATTTTGTCTAGTACTAAAATATATTTCTAAAATAATAATAATAATAAAATAATAATAATAATAATAATAATAATAATAATAATAATAATAATAATAATAATAATAATAATAATAATAATAATAATAATAATAATAATAATAATAATAATAATATAATAATAATAATAATAATAATAATAAGTTTTGTACTATCAATAAAAAAAAAGTCTTGCGCAAACTGCTATGTTAATGTACTGTGAACGATGACATTTATCTCCAACTGTACCAAAATATGAAAAAGATAAAAGAGAAAGTATACCTTGATTAACTTTGAAAATTTATGATATTGCAATGTGTAAAGTGGAAACTATGAGTGCTATTTATTTTGAAAAACTTTGACCATTCACAAAAAATGAGTCTCCATCTTACAAAGATATGCATGAATTACATTACTTACAATATGTTTCCATTTAAAATTATTAATGCCAAAATAGGACTATTAATAGGTATAAATAAAAGTGAATTGCTAAAACTTCTTGAAATTGTAGAGGGACCATATAATTATCCCTTTGCAGTTAGATATATCCTAAGGTTGGACCATACAAGGAATTACTCCAGAAGGAATTCCAGCACTCATGAACTTGAGATGCAATAGAGCTCAAATTATAGAAAAAGATGGAAGTATACTTGAAAATTATTGCCAAAGAGAATTTTCTGAAAAGAATTCTGAATAAATATGTGAAAGCGTAGAAGATTTAAAAGGGAAAGGAAAAGTTGAAAATACATTGCAAAGAACAACCAGTGTTAAGTTTTGGGCAGCTTTGCCATTTACAAGTGAAAAACCACATCTTCCTAATAACAAAATCAGGCTCTAGGTAAACTATTATCATTAAAAACAAAATTTTAAAAGAAAGAGTATTATGTAAAATATAAAAAAATGTATGTGAAATGTTATATTTTAATTTTGCAGAAAAAGTAAAGAAAATGATGATTTACTAAATATCTGACACACCATAGTGTTAATCATCCGCAGAATCAAAAAAATGAGTTATTTTTAATGCATCCTTGCAATATAGTGGGGTTTCATTAAATAATAATCTATTAACAGGTCCTGACTTCATTTGTAATTTGCAACGAATTCTTTTATGATTTAGACAAGAAAAATATGATTTTATTGGATATAAAACAAATGTGTTATCAAATACAAGTATCTAAATGAAATCTAAACTATTTGCCCGTCTTATGATTCTCAATTGGAAATTTAGGAAAAAAAACTCCAGAGGAGTATATAGTTAGTTAAAGTAGGTACATTTGGAAGGGTAAGTTCTCCTTCATTAGCAAATTATGTTTTAAAGCAAACTGCAAAGGTTAAAGAAGTGGAAAATTTAGTGATGAAAAAATTTTTATGGAGATGATTGCTTAAAGTCAATTTCTTCTTCAGAAGAAGCTGTAAAGGTTTATAAAGAAGTAAAAGAAATTTTGCAAATTAGTTTGTTCAAATTATATGGTGTAGCAAGTAACTCAAAGAATGTCATCAAAAATAATGACAATCAAGATTTAAGAAAAATATTTAAAGAAATAAACTTGTTTTTGGATAAACGGTGTAAAGGAAAGGCAATTAAGTCTAAATTGTGATTCGGAAAAAAAGATCTTATTAAAGCAAGAGTAGACATACAACACAGCATTAACAAAAAGAGGCATTCTTAGTTGTATATTTTTAATATATGACCCACTTGGAATAATTAGTCCCTCACTTTTGACAGGAAAGAAAATTTTTCCGACATTATGTGTGAAAAATTAGATAGGGATGAGAAATTCCCACAGATATATTTAAAAAAAAAGGAGTTATGTAAAATGTTTGAGCAATATCCATAAGGTAAATGAATTTCAAATTCCAAGTATAATAATATTGATATATATTATTTTTCAGATGGATCACAAGTTGCATATGATGGAGTTTGCTAATATAAGATTTATTAGTGACAATAATGAAATAAATTATTTTCTAGTAATGTCTAAAACAAGATTGATACCTTTAAATAAAAATATGATGCTGACTATTCCAAGATTTGAGTTGTGCTGCAAAACTTTTTTTAAAATATCCAGCAAATCATTAAAAGTGATTTAGATATGTATATAAGTAAAGAATATTTATGGATAGACAGTAACATTGTTTAACAATATATAAAAAAAATTGTTCATATTAGAATATCTTATATAAGATCATAAACAGATATAAGTCAGTAAGATTATGCTCCCAGTAAGTTAAATATAGCAAACATGGCCAGTAAAGGTTTATCGGTAAAAAATTCTTAAATACTAAAGAATGGAGCACATGATCATAATTTTTGTATAATGACAAAGCTCATTGGCGACAATTAAATATGAAAAAAGCTATAAAATGATGATAAAGAAATAAGAAAAAAGAAACCTGTAACTTATATAGAGTCAAAAGAGAAAATTTAAACAGATAAATTAATGAATTTTTAATCAGACTGGAATAAACTTAAAATTAAAATAACAAATTTTAAGAGTAAAAAAGGGTTTACATAAGAAAGAGTTGAACAAAGGTTATTTGGCAATCACAGAATTAAAAGAAGCTGAAAAGGCTATATATAAATATGTTAAAAATAATGAACTCCACGATATGAAAAATAAAAAATCATAAACAAAATAAAAATGATTAAAACTTTATCAGAAAGGCATGTTTTTATCAGAACCGCTACATTTTGTTGATGCCATTGATCAATTACTTAGAATAATAGGTGGTCGAAATAAACATTTAAATGTGCCATTTGAAAATAAACATCCAATCATCTTGCCAAATAAACATCATTTCACAGTGCTCATTATAAAACACTTCCATAAAATTAATGGACATTTAGGAAATATAATAGGTGTAAAAAGGATTATCAAGAAAATTTTTAAAGAATGCTGTATTTGTAGAAAACTTTATGGAAGACCAAATGAACAGCTGATGGAAGACTTACACAGTGACATGCTTGAAAGTGACATCCCTCTTTTTCACAAGCATAGGCATAGATGCCTCTGGCCCATTCTTAGGGACTTATACCCAAATAAATGGTTGACAGGAAAATGGGTCGTCATTTGTAAAAAAAAAAAGTTTTATTTAGAGTTTCTCTAACGAATCCAGCAAAACTTAACTTAACCCAACTTAACCTAACCTAACCTAACCTAACCTAACCTAACCTAACCTAACCTAACCTAACCTAACCTAATCTATCCTAACGTCTGCGGCGGGCTGTACAGGACATTTTTTTGATGCTGTGTCGACCACCTTTTTTGTGTCGGCTAGCCCCCATTCTTAGTTGTAAGAGGAAGAGATAGAATAAGAGAAAAATAATATGGTTTAATATTTTCATGCCTAAGTAGCAGGACAGTACACTTATAAATGTTGTATTCACCAGACACTGATGCATTTATTAATGCTCTTAGAAGGATTAATAGTCGCAGAGGTAATGCAAAATTGATCAGATCAGGTAATGAAACTAATTTTGTAAGATCAAATAATGAAATTAAGTGAGCAAATTAAAATTGGAATAATAAGCAGGCATATATAGTACTAAAACAAAACGAAAGTCAGTGGATGTTGCAGCCACCACATTATTCTCATAAAGGAGGTCATTTTCAAAGACAATAGAACTGCTAAAAATATATTACCAGCTTCACTTTCAGGACAGCCAATAAGGTTAACAGATGACAATTTAAATACATTATTTTGTGAAATAGATTTATCATAAACAACGGTCCATTAACAAAAGTTCAAATGATTTAGAAGATTTGGAAGCCTTAATTAACACCTTAACCATTTATTAACCCTTAAATGCAACATAACATTTCCTCCATGTTTATTCTAGGATAAGGATTGTTGCTTATATTAAAGATGGAAACAATTCAGTACCTAGCCGATATTTTTCGGAAAAGGTGGAAACAAATTCAGCACCTTGCTGATATATTTTGGAAAAGGTGGATTAGAGAATACTTGCCTTTGCTACAAAAAAGAATCAAATTAATAGTAGAAAAACAATCACACAAAGAAGGTGATTTATTTCTTTTAATAGATAACTTAGAATCTAGAAAGTGAAACATGTGAAATCTAGTAAGAATTCAAAAAGTGTATAAAGTATAAAAATGATTCAGGAAAAGTAATAGTAGTAGATGTAAAAGTAAATAAAGACAAAAATGACTTGAACACAACTGTTCTAAAAAAAAATCAATTATAAAATTGATTTTGTTAAGAAAAGGCACACAAATATAAAAAGAGAATTATAAACCAGGGATAGTAAGAACACTTATATCCTTGGCAAAAAGAGGGAAAATGTTGTTATTACTATTATTATTAAAAAAAGTTTTCATGTACTGTGAACGATGACATTTATCTTCAACTGCAATAAATTATCAAAGAGATAGAAAAGAAAAAGACAGATTGCAAAAGATAAAACTGCAGGTGTAATTAATTTAGTTTTGGTTTTGTCATGTAGGGTTAGCAAATAAAGAAAAAGTGAATACTTTAAACAAATATTAAAGAGGATACTTCAAACAAATACAAAAAAAAGAAGCTACTGAAGAAATAAATAAACAGCTACTGAATATTCAAACAAAGAAGAAAATTAAAAAAGTACAAAACTGTACTCTAATCAATAGTCAAGAGTAACAAATTCTTCTAATAACTTCTAACAACTTATAAAATTAAAGCAGCCCTACATCCTAAAACCAAAAAGCCCATTTCTTCTGACATTTTCCCACTCTTCAATATTAAAGGTTAGTTTAGTTGGTATAAATGTTGCTCGAGTGTAAAAAACAACATATTTTTTAAAACTGAAATATACATAAAAATATTTCATGGGTGACTGATTACTGCGGGAAATCACTACATTTGAATATAAGTTTTGCGTTAAAAAAGAAATCTACCAAAGAAATATATA
>JABUQX010107695.1:22500-27500 GCA_015478945.1 Trachelipus rathkii
ATATATCAATATAATATTTTACATATATATTGCAAAGATTCTAATTTTTTTTAATATATATAATATATATATAATATATATATATATATATTACTGCTCACATTTATTTATAAAGAAGATCAATTTTTTTTGCTTTCTGCAGCAAAAATTTCTGTATTATTTTTTCATGCCATATATATATATATATATATATATTATATATATATATATATATATATATATATATATATATATATATATATATATATATATATATACATAGAGAGATAGAAAAGAGATATATAATATATATATACTATATACAATGCAAGAGAATGAATAGATTCATATATGAATCACTAGCTGTGTATTGCACATTTTCTAACATTTGAAATTTCAATAGGCTTACAACACTCGAAAAAGAATTTAGTAACTTTTAATGAAACTTAAATCGAATACGATTCCAATATTCCCGTATTTACAAAACTACAGCTCAATTTTATTAAAAACACACAAAATCAGTAATAAAAATAATATGAAAAACGTATTATTACCAAATAGAACTCCACACACAATCTTTATTATTAATAAACATGAAAATATAGCAACTGAATATGAAGTCAGAGGCAACCTATACTCGTCGCCGGAAGAATTTTGAAGTCAACCGGCGTTTTTCTCCGACTTCTCAGATTTGAGTCAATAATATATAAATGTATTTTGAATAAATAAGTCGATAAAAGAGATGATCAGTTAGCATAAAATAACTATTAATTAGCTAATTTTATTATAAATTTGTTATTAAATAATATTATTATTATTTCCCTTGCTAATGCAATTTAAATGGGGATTATTTAAAAAAAATGATTGATACTGAGCCGTCAGGCACATCCAAAGTTGCTAGCCTTAGAGAAATTAGGAACTATCTTTTTGGAACTCCGGAGAATTAACAATTGCCACGATTGGCTACATTAAAAAAGGATCGAGTAGAAATTGGGATTGCCGGCATCTTAAAGCTAGCCTTCGAACGAAATCATTTATATTATATATATCTATAATAATATATATATATATAACTATTATATATATATATATATATATATATATATATATATATATATATATATGCCTGACTTTTTAATGTTTTTTTGGGCCATTTTGTCGATAAGGCACCACCACTACTCTGCCTACCCCAAACGCCGCACTGATATATATATATTACATATATATATATATATATATATTATATATATATTATAATATATATATATATATATATATATATATATATATACATTATATATAAATATTATATATATATATATATATATATATATATATAATATATATATATATATATATATATATTATATATCTATATATATATATAGCCATAATATATATATTATATATAATAATATATATAAATGTATAAAGCGAGAGGAGTTGGTGTTTAGTAGTTTTATCTCCTCTCTTCTTCTGCTTTGCTTCCTCCGCTTCAATGGGTAGTACGTTGATGTTCTCCTGAAGACTCCTCTAATCGCAGTAGGATATTAAAACTTCTTTTTTGATTGAAATTTTTACTGATTATATATTATAATACATCAACTCTTATTCAAGAAGTTGATTGCAATGCTTAGTTTTTAAAGAAAAAATTTTATAAAACAAAAAATACTGGTATACTAAAACATGTTGTTTAAGGTCAAGCGTAGGGAATTCTTTCAATGAAATCAACTTTTGAAGGGAAGAAAAATCAGATTTTAGCGCGAACTAATTGTGGACAAAAAATCTAATATAATATACCAAATAGTTAAAAACAAACTTTATATTCTAATAAACAGATATTATGTTTAACATATATCACAAAATAAGTTATATTAGCACAAATTAAAGCTGTAATTTATAATTTAAGAATGAAAAAAGTATTTTTAGATACAATAGGTTTACATAATTTCTTTGATTTCACGTTTTCTTTAACTTTGGTTTAGAGAAAATTTAAAATATTTTGCAGATCACCCTTCAAAGCATTTTTTTTATTATATAAATACTACATATCACTTTCGCCCCTAAAACTGGAGCGTATTTTTATATTGAAATTATTTTTATGCACTTAATTCACAATATATTTATAAAAGGCATTATTGACCATGCTGCTCAATTGATGAGTTGGTCTTCATGGAAGGCAAATAATCATCCGATTAAGGAACCATCTGTGAAGGCGAATTACAGGTCGGTAAAGGAACCATATGTGAAATCGATCTACTATTCGGTAGAGGAACCATCAACGACGGCGATTTGCCACCCGGGGGTGGAAATCCTTCAATAGAGTCTGGCAGAAAGAAACCTTACATTTCTAAACTTCCTTCTTTTTGTATCTTTCCTTCTCTCTGTGACCGAATCTCTGATTTCCTTTCAGGTCGTTCTTCAAGGGTTTGTCCTATCTCCATTTTTCTTTCTACTTTTCATTAATGACCTTCTCTCTATAATGAATCTTATTCACTTACTGTGGTATGAGATCCTCCATTATAATAGACATGTCACTATAATGAAATTTATTCCTCTCCACTCTTACAAGAAAACCAATATATATATCGTAGCAGTAGTATTTGGTCTGCCATTGTATTGTACGTACTACAAAATATAAACTGATGGTGATTCACTTCTTCAGGTTATCCATCCATAAACAATAGCAGTGGTATGAGGTGCCAATTGGTTGAGACGTAATGCCATACATGGATGAATATTTCTTCTATTTGAACCAGAGCTGAAGAGACAAGATGGAAGTTCATTTGAAGATATAATCAGTGTATCCTTCCGTAGAGAGAGTAGTTGGTTATCCCAGTGTCGATGGAACCAGTTACTTTAAACTGAGGTTGGTAGACCTACGTATTAACTGAGTGACTAATGTTCCTGTCTCCATCGATCTGCGTGCTGCTTCAGTTTCTTCGTTATTTAACATCCTAAAATTCGTACAAGGTACAAGTGTCGACGGAAATATCTTGGGTCAATATGGTCCAGTAAAGATTTAATTTGATTTATACATATAAATTTATATATATATATATATATATATATATATATATATATATATATATATATATATATATATATATATATATTAATAATTAATATTATATTAATATATATATATATATAATATATATAATTTATATATAATATATATAGTATATATATATATATATATATATATATATATAATAATATATTATATATATATAATATAGTCTTATAATATATATATATATATATATATATATATATATATATATTAATAATTGAGGAGATATATATATTAATATAATATATATTAATATATTAATAATAATTATCATTAATAATACTGGCCAACAAAAACAAATTTTTTTTTTGGCTGCCAAGGATATTTTATCGAATTTATAGTATAACGGGTGTGCTGATTTCAGAATGACATTAGTTTTCCAAGATTGGCTCTTGTTCTTGAGATACAGGGTGTTCCAGATAATACCTTATACAAATATCTTTTCATGCATATTTTAGCAGTAATATCGTTATTTCTTTTTAAGGGGCTTACCTTTATATATACTTTATTTTTTTTCTATTTTCAGAACACTATGAGTACATTCACGAAGAGCCTGTTTGAATAACCCCAAATGTATTCTGCTACATCTGTGGTGAATATTGCCAGGAGAACCAAAGAAGAAATATTACTAACTTTGTGAAGCAAGCATATCTGACATACTTTGGAATGAAACTCGGAGACCAAGATAAGTCTTGGGCTCCCCACATGGTCTGTAAACGTGTGTCGAAAAATCTACGTTCCGTGGAAAACATGGACGAAAAAAGGTTTAAAATTTGGTGTTCCTATGGAATGGCGGGAGCCAAAGAATCACCAACAGTGACTGTTACTTTTGTTTGGTTAATGTGAAAGTTATCAATCGTTACAAGAAACGTAAATTTGAGTATTCGGATTTGGAATCAGCAAGGCGACCTGTACCACACTCCGACGATGTCCCCATCCCAGTGTTCACTACACTCCAAGACCTAGCATTGTCTAATGAAGAAGATATCCAGGATTTGGTGTGCACACGTGCAGATAGTGGTAGTAGTGAATATGAAGAAAGTACTTCTACACAGCAACATTTCTCCCAGGAAGAGATCAATGATTTAGTACGAGAGTTAAGTCTCTCCAAGCAAGATTCTGAGCTTTAAGCATCTAGACTAAGTGAAAAGAACTGTCTCAAGGCGGAATGTTAAAAAACTTTTTTTCGGACAAGAGAGGTAGTACTTCTTACATATTTCATTGAAGAGGAAGACCTAGTATACTGTAGGAACATCCCTGGACTCCAAATGGGGTTTACCTAAATACCGACAGAAGATTGGCGATTGGTTTAGGATAGTTCAATCGAGAAGCTTGAAGTGGTGTTTAATTGAACAATACAATAGTTTTATGCCATCGTTCCAATAGGTCACTACAACAAAACTGAAAGAAGGAATAATGAAAAATATAAGAATGAACTTGCAGAAGCTTAGATATAATGAACACAAGTGGTCTATATGCGTTGATTTGAATGATGGTCCAACATCTTACTTTGGGCCAGCAAAAGCGATATATTAAGTACCCTTGGGTTTTCATAATGCTTGTAGGATATAGGGCTTATAAGAGACCACTGGGAAAAAAGTTGTATGGCCTGCTAGGGAAAATATGACTGTAGGTGCATCAAATATCATTAACGAGCCACTGGTTGACAGGGGAAAAATTATTTTCCCACCACTCCACATCACACTGAAGAAATTTGTTAGGGCCCTAGACAAATATGGTGAATGTTTCAAAAATATTTGCAGATTTTTTCCAGTGTTGAGTATGGAGAAACTCAAAGCTGGAATCTTTAGCGGCCCTCAAATTCGCCAAATCATTAAGGATGACAATATCATAAATTCCATGACTGATATTGAAGCATCTGCCTGGAAAAGTTTTGTCTTGGTTGTTCAGAACCTTTTGGGCAACCATAAATCTGCCAACTATG
>JABUQX010107695.1:40000-41961 GCA_015478945.1 Trachelipus rathkii
TTTCCTGAACGAGTTCTAGATAGTTGGCAGATTTATGGTTGCCCAAAAGTTCTGAACAACCAAGACAAAATTTTCAAATAGGCAGATGCTTCATATCAGTCATGGAATTTATGATATTTGTCACCCTTATGATTTCGGCGCATTTGAGGGCGCGCTAAAGAATTCCGCTTTGAGTTTCTTCCATACTCACCCTTGAAAAAAAACTGAAATATATTTGAAAACAGTTCACCATCTTTGTCTAGGGCCCTAACAAATTGCTTTATCAGTCCTAGTTTGGTGGGAAAATAATTTTCCCCTGTCAACCAGTGGCTCGTTAATGATATTTGATGCACCTACATTCATATTTTCCCTAGCAGGCATACACCTTTCCCAGTGGTCTTCTTTAGCCCTACTATCCCTACCAAGCATATGAACAAGGGTACTTAATTATATCCGATTTGCTGCCAAGTAAGATGGTTGACCATCTTCAAATCAACGCATATAGACCACTGGTGTTTATTATATCTAAGCTTCTGCAAGATCATTCTTATATTTTCATATTCCTCTTTCAGTTTTGTTGAGTGACCTATTGGAATCGATGCATAACTATTGCCATTGTTCAATAAAACACACTTCAAGCTTCTCGTTGAACTTTCCATAAACAATCGCCAATCTTCTGGTCGGTATTTAGGTAACCCCATTTGAGTCCAAGGATGTTCCTACAGTATACTAGGTCTCTTCTTCAATGAAATATGGAAGAAGTACTATCCTCTCTTGTCCGAAAAAAAGTTAATTTTAACATTCGGCCTTGAGACAGTTCTTTTCACTTGGTCTAGATGCTTAAAAGCTCAAAATCTTGCTTGGAGAGACTTAACTCTCCTACTAAATCATTGATCTTCCTGGGAGAACAGTTGCTGTGTAGAAGTACTTTCTTCAAATTCACTACCACTATCTGCACGTGTGCACACCAAAATCCTGGATATCTTCTCATCAGACAATGCTAGGTCTGGGAGTGTAGTGAACACTGGGATGGGGACATTGTCGGAGTGTGGTACAGGTCGCCTTGCTGATCCAAATCCGGAAACTCAAATTTACGTTTCTTGTAACGATTGATACCTTCACATTAACCAAACAAAAGTAACAGTCACTGTGGTGATTCTTTGGGCTCCCGCCATACCATAGGCAAACCAAATTTTAAACCTTTTCGTCCATTTTTCCACTGACGAAGATTTTCGACACACGTTTTTCAGACCATATGGGGAGCCCAAGACTTTTCTTGGTCTCCGAGTTTCATTCCAAGTATGCCAGATATGCTTCCTTCACAAAGTTAGTAATATTTTTTCTTTGGTTCTCCTGGCAATATTCACCAAAGATGTAGCAGAATACATTTTGGTTTTATTAAAACAGGCTCTTCGTGAAGTACTTCATAGTGTTCTGAAAATAGAAAAAAATAAAGTATATATAAAGGGATAAGCCCCTTAAAAAAGAAATAAAAAACGATATTACTGTAAAATATGCATTGAAAAAGATATTTGTAATAAGAGTATACTGGAACCCTGTATCTCAGAACAAGAGCCAATCTTGGAAAACTAATGTCATTTCCGAAATCAGCACACCCGATATCTATAAAATCGATAAAATATCCTTGGCAGCAAAAAAAATTTTTTTGTTGGCCAGTATTATTAATATATTATATTAATTATATTATATATATTATTTATATATAATATCAAATTATTAAATAATATATATATATCTATATAATATATATATATATATATATATATATATATATATAAAAGATATATATATTATATATATATATATATATATATATATATTATATAATTATAAATATATATAATATATATTATATATATATATATTATTATTATATATATATATATATATATATATATATATATATATATAATATATATAAAATATATGATATATAGTTATAAATTTATATGTAATTAAAT
>JABUQX010107697.1:0-25653 GCA_015478945.1 Trachelipus rathkii
CTTTTATTATATTAAGAAAAATAAACATAAGTATTTTGAGAGTAGTTAGTGCATTATAACATGTGACTAAATGTTCAACTGATACGAGCTAGAAGAAATATGAGTATGCATAGAGTGTCACATACTTGACAAATAATGATCACTTAGTGCACCAAGTGGGAGCCTCCGAGCAATTTGCACTCAGTGTGGGTATGACGCAGGCGAGTATTTTCGAGGCACGCGACTCGGGTGCGTGTTAACGACACTTAATAGTAGCTTACTGTGTGTGTGACACAGCAAACTCTGCACAACTATATATAAGGTCTCAGTAAGATATAGATCTAAAACTTGAATATCGGACAATCACCTTCTCTCATCGAATAGATGAGGTTTACTCACTTCTCAGGAATATCTAACCAAGCCCCTTCTCATCATGAATAATTTTGAGATTGTGGTTTCGTTTCACCACAGAGTGTTTCAAATATACCAGCGTCATTTACCCATTTACGACAACGTGTATATGATTCAACGGTGAGAGGTAGACTAGCCGCATGTATGATACCTCCTTATACCACAATTATCACGTCTAGATGATGCGAGTATATTACAGACACAATTTCAGTCCACTGAGCACATCATATGAGATCTAATACCTTAAGTTAACGCATATTTTTAGTTTAATACAACTTGAGTATAGCCAGGTATTGGGTATCAATTACGCTTCGACTGTGTCACGACCAAGAGGTAGCAGGTTTGATCCTTTTCAAGCTTTTGGAAGGACATCTAAATGACCTTAATCCGGCTCTTAAGTTTACGTACATTCCTTAGCTCTTGCAGGCTACATCGCGATATAAAATGCCTCGAGGGCCTTCAATAATTTAGATAAGTTATATCCACCTTTGAGGCAGCTCAAGCTTCTCTTATGGCCCACGGGTAACACCTTGAGACAATTGGTCCCGAACCTCTCCCTCTTGATATCCTATTATACTGCGTATCAAGATAACTTCGTTAACAAGAAGACCCTCAAATATGTTATTAAATTTACTGCTGAGCTGTATACGGCTTTCCACGCTATTACGCTTGAAATACCTAGTTGAGTTTTAATTTCCTTATCTCAAAAACTACGAACCAGCACACATTCCTGGCGCCTTACGTCAGTGTACCGAGGCATAAGGATTTAACCTATATCATTATGCATCATACAATCCTACCAATGCCTTGAAGAAAATTTGGAGATTTACATTTAAGTCTCTTCTTTTATCGATTATTGATTCTCGGAGTTACACGACTTAAATAGTATTAACCCGTTATACAATGCCCGTCTATTGAGCGGACCCTTCTTCGTTTTAAAATACTGCTACCGAATAATATCTATCATCATTACATGAAGGGGAGCATTATTATAGTTAGAAAAAATTAGGGTATGCAGTGGATTAGGAATCAAAACGGCTTTATAATTTCGACCATTGTCACTTTCGATTTCTATTTACACTTATTTCTCCTTTCCTCAGCACCCGCTACCTTCTATACCGTTCTACTTCGCGTTAAGAATAATATAGACTTTGATGCCCATCTATCTCTGCTTTTTTATATCATCTATATTTCCTCCTCC
Organism: Trachelipus rathkii; assembly: GCA_015478945.1. Lineage (NCBI taxonomy): Eukaryota > Metazoa > Arthropoda > Malacostraca > Isopoda > Trachelipodidae > Trachelipus > Trachelipus rathkii. Next base: position 1,592 of record JABUQX010107697.1, read on the forward strand.
TTCATGACCTATATTAACTTGCAATTTTCCTTCAAGTAATTGGTCACTCTTATTACCTTAGGTCACATACTACTTACAGCGCCCCACGCTAGATTTAATCTCCGGACTTTCACTGTCTATAGTCTGCTGTTCACAATGCCATGATTCCTGTTCCTACCAATCCGGAACTATTCCGACTCAAACCTTAACGTCTTGTCTACCTTATTTATTATTCATTCACACATGCAGCGTTACTCGGACGAACGGACTTGAAGCGGTCCAAGGTTGTCCGACTTTTCACCTGTGAGGTGATCGCAGTGGCCGACTTGTATCGGAGGGAATAGTCACTTTACTATTGCCGTTTTGATTATTTATTGAATATTGCGGTACCTTCATCATTTTCAGTGAACCAAAATCCTTTGATCTTATTCTAACTTGGTACAACGAAGCATTTTAGCCATCTCGCCTCGAAAAAAGTGAATTATTATTAGGAAATCTCTCCTCTTATTAGACTAAAGATACAAAAATAAGTGTAACAATCTTTAAAGATAAAAATATACGCCTAAAATCATTTTTATACAATATTGATTCAGTGAAATCACTGAACTTCTATTAAATGTATTTTTGTGCGTCTTTACACAATATTAGTCTTTATCGGTGTCAACACCGTTGTACGCTCACTCAGAATGAAACCAGGCTGCAGCTCTCATTATCGTCGTAAATTTCTAAGCCCTATATTCTCCGTTTAAACTATTTTTCAACTCAGTGCTACTTAATATTCGATTATTGTGTTCTGGCATGGCTATCGCTTGATTTTTAGTGCAATAATAGATCTCAGCAATTTTATATTTCTTTTTTATGTGGCGCACATTTATTTAGTATTTATTATTTATTATAGAATTAGTTATATATTTATTTATATTTGTCTACTTAAATAAGCGGACTTTTATGCACAATTAGTCTCCAGGTGGTAACAATTTGAGAGGTGGGAAGCTCCCACTCACATAAATTAACTCACGTTCTCCAAACTATTGATATACTATTTGGTTATTTAATTTAGAGTAATATACGAATTTCACTCATATCTTATAGCACATTACATGGGTGGTATATCAATATAAAATTATATTGTACTATGTTAAATTTAAATATATTTCTATTATATTATTATTAATTAGTTATTATTTTTATTGGAGTCACCGATTATATATTGATTTATTTATTATTTTTTTATTTGTTATTATATTATTCTCTTTATGTAATATAATATAATATATTTTTCATTTTACTTATTACTCTCAATTATGTATTTTAAATAAATATTTTATTATGCATATTTTATTAATTTCTTTATTTAAAATGACTTATGGGTAACTGTTTTAAATTTAGATTTTAATGTATATTCGAGGAGAGATAGTTAGGTTGGGAGTAATTAGGGTTTTATGTGGATAACTTCTTACTATCGCTTGGGGTATGCACTGCATTTATTTTATAGCCAAAATATTACAGCATATGATATATATTTAATATATATATATATATATATTATATATATATTTATATTATATATTATTATATTATATTATTAATTATTAAGTATTAATATATTAATTATATAAATATATATATATATAGTTTATATTATATATATATTAGTATATATAATATTATATATATAATTATTATATAATGATAAATTACTGGCAGCACCCCTTGCACAGAACCATCGGGAGCCGGATGCTTACTTATAAAATTTACATTACTGCGGGCTTTCAGCTGGTATCGTAAGAAAATGTCTCAAAATTCGTCATAATGAATGCAAAATCGCGAAGGGTCAATATTGGTGAACTCTGAATTTTTTTGTTCTTGTCCCGAAAAAAAAACTACCTATTGGGTTTGTGGCTAAAACTAAATGGATATTTGCATTGAATATACCCCTGCGCAGCTATCGCAACCCCGGGGTCCTCCGCTGGGTAAAAGCAAATCCTAATGAGGTTACTTATATAGTAGAATCCCTGGAAACTAAAAGACTATATAATAGTATGATTTCTGTCAGTACTCCTGAAATTCTCGTGGGCATAGCCTTCCTGGGAAGGACTTTCCCCGGAAATCTTAACAAAAATTCAGGAAATTAGGCCTAGAAAAACTATGGGTGACAGAATAAACTAAAAACCTATTGTTTTTTAATATTTCAATATTTAAATTTTCTCGATTATATATACTACTATATATATATAATATATATATCATTATATATTATAATATCATATATAATATATATATATATAGTTATATATATATCATATAATTATATATATAATATATATATATATATATATTATATTAATATATATATATACTATATATATATATATATATATATATATATATTATATATATAAATACACCCAACCATCCACATGCATTAATAACTAAGGTATGGTCATACATGCAATTTTTGCATTTTTAGCAGATTCTTTACTAAAACTGCAATTTTGGCTTCGTCTAAATATATTATTAGATACCCAACATCCATATACCATCCAACCTTTTCTTGAATGTTGTGATCGAGTCACACTCAACAACCGCCTCTGTGCAAACCATTCCAAAAATTTTAAACACCCTATTACTTGAATGCATGCTTTTCTCTTATATCAAGATGGCATGCTTTTTCTTAATTTTCTTATTATGCCCCTGGTCACCTGTCCATGGCTCTACTATTGAATAAATTTAGTTGGTCTCCGTATTTATCAGTAGATTAAATATTTTGTAGACTTGTATCTGTCCCCTCTAAGAAAATCGCCTTTCTACAGAAAACATTCCTAACTCCTTCAGCCACTCCTCATATGCTCTTGAACCCTCAAACCACAGAAATATCCTTGTTGCTCAGCTTTGCATCCTCTCTAGCATTGTCTAAATCTTTATTAAATAAGGGGCCAAACTTGGTGCAAAACTCTAATTACTGACTAACATAGTTTATAACAGTTTATTTTACTTCCATTGGCTCTTGTAAACAACATTGCCGTTTTATTATGCCCAGCATCTTTTAGCTTTATTCCTAGCTTCCAAACACTGATTAAGCTACCTTTCAAATTACTGATTATAATACCCTAAATTCTTTTTCTAGGATCCATCGACTCAAGCCAATCCCTCATTCATATGCGTAGTTAAAACTTTTTATTTGAGTAACCTAGGTGAAACACCTTACACTTTTACTATTAAACATTCATTTGCCACTATCTGCCCACCAGAAGTTTATCACAAGATCATTTTGAATCTTATGCATACCTTCACTATTGCCTAACTGAGGTGGCACTTAGTATCCACTCGCAAACTTAGAACCTTGCATTTATGTCCCTGGTCTAAATCATTTATATATTATAATATATAATATATTATATTATTATATATATAATAATATATATATATATAATATATATAATATATATAATAATGTATAATATATATAATCTAATATATATATATTATAATATATATATAATATATATTAATATATATATATATATAATAGTATATTATATATATAAGAGGAACAATAGTGGCCCAGCATGAACCCTGTGGACATCACACTTTTTCACTATTTCCTGTATGAGTATTGCCATTTGTTGTACACACTGTTTTCTATTTCGGAACCACTCTTTATAATCCAACCATGTAACACTCCACCTACACCACATTGCAAAACTTCTTCATCAGCCTTTATGTGGGGAACCTTATCAAAATTTATTATTTTTTATTTATTATTGGGTTGCTGGGACATTTAGAGGCCAATGAGGCTTTCTTTAATTAATTAAACTTTTGTTGGTTGACTGGAACAGTCTAGGTAGGCCAATGTGGCTTCTCAATTATAATCTTATTCACTAATACATTTAAATATTATTGATAAAATGATTCTTAATTCTAATTTTATGGGTGAATGGACATTAGAGAGGGCCAATGTGGCTCTCATTATTAATTTTTATTGGTTGACTGGACAAGTCTAAAAAAGACCATGCGGCTTCTAAGGTATTATTCTTATTTATTATGAGTTGACTGGGACATTCTACAGGGTTCTTTACTCTAATTATATTCATTAATTATTAAATTATTTGTTGCTGGACTCTAGATAGGCCCAATGCGGCTTCTGAATTATTATTCTTATTTATTAATTATATATGGTACATTGGACCCTGGGGAAAAAAAAAAAACAAATTCTTTAGTTGAAACTATGGTCCTAATGTGGCCTTTTAATTTTATTTCTTAATTATTAATTAATTATTGTTGGTTGATCTGGGACAGTCCGATAGGCCAGTGTGGCTTCTTACTGTCCTATATTCTTAATGTCTATGATCTTTACTTTTTTTATGTATTCGTTACCCTAGAACGGGTAGCTTTAAATTTCTGAATTTTCTCCCGTGTCAGTGGCGCCAACCTTGGGCATCTTCAAGTTAATAGGTGACATATGGACCCCCAGTTTTCTGAATAATTGGGACATTTTTGCGGGTGACGAATAACAAATATTCCTATATATTATTGGGAGAATTTTTAATGTCCCATTTTACGAATAGATTTTAGGCGGAGGCCAGTGGCGTAACTAAGAGTCATGGGGCCCCCCCGCCAAATGCTTTTGGTAGTAGTTGGCATATATATATTATATACTTATATATATATATAGTAGTATATATTTATATATATATATATATATATAATATACATATAATATATATATAAATACAGGTATATATAATTATCTTTATCTATTTTTATGGCTTATTAAATAAAATTTTATAAAATCTGACAAAAAATAAGAAAAGAAAATGAAGCCAGTTATAAAAACCAGCAATTTTTATCTACCCCAACTTTAATTGAATTAAATCTTCTTCTAAACAACAAATTAGAAAACATGTATTAAAAGACTTTTCACTTTTTTGTACAAAAAAATTTAATCAAATTCTCAAAAACATATTTTTACATTCTGCTTCCAAATGTATTTTTACTATTTTTAGCTTAAATACTACATTTTCACCTCCCCTCCTCCAAAAATAAGTATTTCAATCTGTTAATTGATATATTTATATTATATATATATATATAATGTATATATATATATATATATATATATAAATATATATATATTATATATATAATACTTATATAATATATATATTATATATATATATATACTATAGTAATATATTAGTATATATATATAATATATATAAAATATATTTATATATATATATATATATATATAATATATATATATATATATCTAATATATTATATATACTAATACTTATATTATATATATATATATATATATATATATATAAAATATAGTATATATAAGAAATTATACAATAAGATGTAACTTACCAATATCGTGAATATTTTGTTTTGGCTTGTCAAAATATCGAAATGGATGAATGCTTATATTTATTACTCAAATACGTTTTGGCTCATTGCCATGCATTTATTAACCACTTCTTTCAGATCATTTTACAATGCTTAATAAAGCCAATGCACTTAGTCTTGTTTGTGTCATTATTGTTCCTTAAAAAGAGTTTCATTAACTGAGCTTAAAAACGACTTTTCAGCTGTTGCAGATGCTACTGGCATCGTCAAATACAACTGAACTGTTGTACACAATTCTGGTAAGCTACTTGCTAAGCAGGCTTGTTTCTACGAATAAAAAGTTGCTAAATCTTTTATAGTTAGCCATATTTTTTCATATTTCACTTCTGTAAGCATTAATTGCTTTGAAGCGTGATTAATTGTTCATAACCGAAAGATAAATCTAAATTGCAATCGTATTTTTCAACCAGTTTTGTAGCCTTTTTCAACTTTTATTTCGTAGCTCTGCTTATTGCTGCAGGAGCAAAAATGAAAAACTATTAACATTGGTTTATTGATAATTTACCTCTAGAATTTCATTTTGCACTAATATATCTAAGAGAATTTATTGAAACCTCTTATTTTAAAGGCTTTCAACGGGTCTTTAATTCATTCATAAGATAAAAGCTCATACAAAAAACCTTTTAATCTGCATTTGACGTCTGGAAGTAAATTTTCTTCAATGTTCATATAATGTGCTAACGGTAGCTTCTCTCACTACAATCTTCAATTTGTGTCTTAGAGATCCATAAGTTGATTTTGCTTGTCCCATAGGTAAGCTTGCTTTCTGAAGATCTGTATTTGACTTGGCAATATTTTTGAGACAACATTGATGGCTTCGAATACTTACTTTGAAACACAGACACGAGAATATCTCAAAATATCTAACCTTTTTCCTGAGACTTCAAGGCTTTTCGTTTCTTCACTTTCTTACTCATAAATATCACCTGAGATAAGAACCTGCGAAATACTTTTGAATTGTTCTTTTATTGCTACTAAGGAATCATACTTGGATGACCACCTAGTTTTACAATTTTTAGTGTTTTTTTTTGATGCATTCTTATTGTTGACAGCTGTTAATTCCTTGCACCTGGCTTGTACTAGATACTGAAATACACATATACTTCTTTTCCTGTTTGTCATAAAATTTTTTTGAGAGTCATTATATCTTTTACGAATCATTAAGGTAATTAAATTTAAATTATGAGCTGCACAATGAATGTATTCGGCATTTGGAACAATTTTCTATATCCGAGCCTGAAGTCCTGAATATTTCCCTGCATATTTCTCCTCATCATACTTGAACCTCTGCATTTTGCTAATTTAATGTTTTTGTTATCTAATTCCTTAATTCTGTTTTTTCAAAATTTTCGGCACTGTTCTCTGTTTGTTGTAAAAACGACACAATTTTTCTTCAGAGGAGGTCAACTATTTCTTAATGGGCACTCCAGATTTTCACCCCTCTAAAATGGACATAAAATATCGGAATTTTCTAGCCGATTTGGCCCTATTACAACACAACAGTAGCTTTTGTATGCCCTCTACAATCGTTGTTTCGGTGTTTTCCGTGATGTATTCATTTTTTCAGAATTTTCACTATTTTTCAAAATCATGTTTTGACATTTTTCGTATCAACATAGCTGATAAGAATTTCGAATATATATAAAATAATATATATATATATAATATATATATATATATATATATATATATATAATATAATATTTATACTATATTATATTATATAATATATAATATATTATATATATATATTAATATATATTATATTATAATATATATATATATATATATATATATATTATATATGTGATATAATATATATATTAATATTATATATAAATATATAATATAGTATATATATACGGTATATATAATTATATATATATATATATATATATAGTATATATATATATATATATATATATACTATATATATAATAACTATAATATATATATTATATACTATAATTATATATTATAATATATTATAATATATATACTATATATATAATATATTAGATTATATATATATATATTGTTAGTTGTTTGTCTAGCGTTGTCCAATTTCAAAACCACTTTTTTTTATTTTGAAATTGAAAATTTCGATTATATTTTTTCTTTCTGTTAGGGGCGAAATGAATGAATTTTAAAAAATTTTACGATTCGTTTTGAAACCTTTTTACTTTAAATAATTTCTTGTATATGCAATAGTTTTGGATTTGTTCTTGGGAACCAAATTTAAAAAAAATAAAATTTGAATAATTTTTAAAACTATTGATAGCGAAGTAAGCTAAAAATATTTTCCTAAGTAAAAAAATGCATGCTCCTCTGGCTATACGCGGATCTAAAATTTGATGTTGATCAGATGATAGAAAAAAAATATATCAATTTTTCACTTTTTCCAAAAATATGTTTTTTTTTGAAAAGGAAATATTGGGTATATTTTTTTTTTATTACTTGTTGAATCAACATCAAATTGTTCAGGGCTTGTAATAGTCGTGAGAGATGCACCCTTTTTACTTATATATATATATATATATATATAATATATTAATATATATATATTATATATATAATAAGGATAGTATATATAGTATAGTATATAATGTGTAGTAGTATATATATATATGTTTAAAATGTATGATAATTATATTTTAACATAAGTTTCTAATACTTAAATGTGTAAATCTTCAATTAGACACAGTTATTCATTTATTTATTTTGGTAGGGAACTGAATTCTCAAAAGTAAATATTTAATAGCGAAAAATACAAGAGAAATTAAGATTTTATTCTACGTTTCCTTTTATTTTATGCTTTCTTTCATTCATAATTTTTATATTAACTGCCAAAGACCATAGCATTTCTTCAAAGCTCTCCTGGACCCTTTGCCACATGTTGGATCATTCGGTTACCTGTTACATTTTACATTATTATGTTACAAGTTACACGTTACACCATTCTGTTAATTGTTAAAAGGTATGATTGAATAGTTATTACCAATTTTTTCGCATCGTTGTACATTTTATCATATAATATTTTCTGTTAATCATTATCTATCCACTTTCTCTATAAGATTCCTATTACATATTGTCCTTTTTGTGAACAGCTTAGTAGTAGCCTAACTAATTACCTTTTGTTACCTAAAACAAACCAGAGCTGTTACAGAACGAGTTAGCACACACCAAAGTAAAACACCCGAGCGAACAGTTTGTTGACCTAACTAGTCAACTGTTTTTCATTCGTGACAAAATATCATATATTACGTTCGCGTTCTCAGTTTGTTTAGATGTGTACTCTCCTTTAAGGGAACTAAGCAAACAACCTAAAAGAAAATATGTTCGCGAACTGTTCGCATTTTGGTAGTGAAATAAGTCGTTTAATAATTTGAAAGTGAGGAAATAAAGATTTAAAAGAACCCCAGACACCTGGTTGACATCGGTTGACAGACATTGGTTGAATCGGGTGTTTTGTTTAATGTGCGTTTTGTTTAACTCTCAACCATATGTTGGAGTGATCGCGATCGTGCTCGAATTCGATATCGAGTTGGAGATCGCTTTGGTTTTGAAGGATAGACCTTTATGTGAGAAAGTGTAAATAATGGGATGTTTAGTAGGTTTTGAATGCACCTGTGGGCGTTAATGCTAAGAGTCACCTTTTGGTGTTTATTGACTATTCTGGGAGTTAATTCTAAGAGTCAATTTTGAGTCTTTCCTGACCATTGTGGGGGTTAATGCTAAGAGTCACCTTTGGGTCTTTATTAACCATTGTGGGCGTTAATGCTAAGAGTCACATTTGAGTCTTTATTGACCATTGTGGTCGTTAATGCTGAGTTACCTTTGGATCTTTATTGATCATTGTGGGGGTTAATACTAGGAGTCACTGTAAAGGTTGGAACATGCTCAGTAGAATATTTGCAAGAAAAAGTCAGTTACCAAGGTTGAAACCTCCCCCTCCCCCTCCCCTAGAGCATCATTACCATTGGGTTGACCACATATATAGGGGCCTGACATATATATGATAATATATATATTATATATATATATTATATATACTATATATATATATATATATATAGATATATATTATATAAATATATATATATATATATATATATATATAAAAATATATAAACTATATAATATACCTATATATATTATAAATATATATATATTATAATATATATAATATATATATATATATATATATATATATAATATATATATATAAATATAATATATAATATTAAAATATATAATATTATATATATATATATATATTATTAGTATAATATATATATATATATATATATATATATATAGTATATATATATATAATATAATATATATATATATATATATACTTATATATATATATATATTAATCTGGTATAAATTTTATATTAAATTATTTTAAATTTTTACAAAATGCTAAAATAATTCTGAATTGAATTTCTATGGTACGATATACCAGCCTTCAACTTTTAATATTAAAAATCGAATTTTTACCAGCACTATTTGTATTTATTGAAATTATTATTATTATATTATTAATATTATTATTTAATATGATTTATTATATTATTATTATTATTATTATTATTATTATATTATTTATTATATTATTATTATTATTATTATTCAATAATAATAATAATAATATGAAGCATTTTTTTTTTATTTTAAAATTTTAATAGTAAACAACCTTTGGCTTGCTCTAACGGAGCAAGACTTCTCCCTGAGCACGTGCTACGCCCTCCGCAAGAGGTTGCTTCGCTTCGCTCCGCCCGAGAAATCAAGCCGAAAAACTCGATGATGAACAAAATTTGTAGTTGAAAAACCGTTACGTTTTCTGCTGTTTTATTTTTAATAGGATATAGATTAAAAAAGCCAAAAGTAAAAAATAATTTATTAATAACAACTTTTCATTAAGAATATAGGAAATCAAAATGTGGCCGGACCGTAATGGCGAAAGGATGGTAGTTTCAAAAATATGTTGCTCCACATCATTCAACAAATCGATACGAATTTGGAACGTTTTTTTGCATGTTTAAAATTAATATGATATAGAATAGATATTTGGTTATTTATGTTATAAGAAATCAAAGCAAAAGTTGCAATAATTTATTTATTTATTTATTTTAAAAGCGAAACTTGTACAAATATAAAGGTGTGGAGCTATTTTACATTGCTGGATCGTGAGAATATCAGAAGGTATGATATTTTTTTTTATAATTCGTAAAACATTTTTGTCAAGTTTCAACTCCGCCCTTCTTTCTGATGTGATTGTATACTTGTTTGTAAAGTAATGGAACGAAAGATGCATTTATTTCTGTGTAAACTGTTTTAAGATGAGATGATTGGATGATAAATGTATCTTAGATTGCTTTATGTAGTTTAAAACGCTCGGTAAGTCCTTTTTAGACACACTCTGTCTGGGATTTCTTTGATATGCAAATGTGGTAAAGTGGGTGACGTGGCATATATGTAATCTTTCGTCTGTTTGATAATTAGATCTCATTTACCGTTATTCTGAAAAGAGTCTGCAATATTTTGTTAAATTGTTTTAGTGTTTCTGTGATGTTAATGAAGCTTACCCGTTTATAATATTGTGGAAAATTTATAAAGGTTTTATTCTTAATTATCTTCGTGAAATGTCTTAAAAGTATTAACACATGCAGCTAAATTTATTAAGTTAATGGTTTTTGTGTTAATGTTAATATTTTATTTATTATATGGTTTATATTGAATGAGAGCACAGCTGATTCCAGTTATTTCATCTATGACGTCACAAGGTAATGTGTTATGATAAATTGGTTGGTACATTTTTTATAAAGTAAATGGTTTTATTTTTAAAAGTAATTTAGCATTATTTATGTATTTAATATTTTTCTCTTATTATAATATATTAACTATAAATATTTATTTAAATAATATCTTCTATCTTCAATAGAAAATATTGTTTAAATTGTTTTAATAATAATTTTAGAGGTACTGTAATTTTTCGAGAATATTTTGCTTTAATATTTCAGTTAGGTTTTCATGTTTTTTTTTGGTCCTATGGTCATTGCATATGCTTAGTCCTCCAAACATTTTGCTTTCGAGGAACGAGGGATGCAATAACTAGGACGTTTAGTTTTGCTCTTATAAATAATATATGTAAATATAATAATATTTTATTTTTAAAGGTATTAAAAGTAAAAACAATTAAAGGTGTTAATATTTTACATATAAAGTTTTTACATACAAAGTAAATGCAAAGATTTATTTTATGTATTATAAATTTTTCTTAAATAAATATATATATATATATATATATATATATATATATATATATATATATATATATAATATATATATATATATATATATATATATATATATATAATATATTTTTTATATATTATATATATATATATATATATATATATATATATATTATATATAATATATATATATATATATATATTTTATATATATATATATATATATATATTATATATATATATATATATATATATATATATATATATATATATATATATATATATATATATATATATATATATATATATATATATATATATATATTATATATATAATATATATATATATATAAAATATATATAAAATTGGTCACGTGTGTCACTTCATCACCAAAGCTATTTATTTTTTAGTATTGTTTTCTATTGAACTATTTTATATTTTGTGTCAAAAGAAGTAGCAGCAATCTTATCTACTATATAGAAACGAACCTTTTGCAATTTGATACTTTCATCCTTCATCATACGAGTTTGGTTTTGTAAGTTAAAAGTTAAATATTCAAGGTAAACGAATCTACAGGTCTTGTTACATTCTCTATGGTAAAAGGGTTACTATCACATCTGGCAATAAATCTGGTAATCATCTGTGGTGTAATTATTCCGACTGGGGGCCTGGCCGCGAGGTAGATCATCAAGTTCGAATTTCCATAGTAAGTGTTGAAATAATATACCATTTCAAAATCTAGCATTACAGTCACCTTTGGACTTTAATTGGCCATTGTGGACGTTAATGTTAAGAGTCACCTTTGAGTCTTTTTTGAACATTGTGGGTGTTAATGCTAAGAGTCACCTTTGGGTCTTTATTGACCATTGTGGGTGTTAATGCTATGAGTCACCTTTGGGTCTTTATTGACTATTGTTAGCGTTAATGCTAAGAGTCATTTTTTTGTCTTTATTGACTATTGTTAGCGTTAATGCTAGGAGTCATTTTTTTGTCTTTATTGACCATTGTGGTCGTTAATGCTAAGAGTCACCTTTGGGTCTATATGGAACATTGTGGGCAGTAATGCTAAGAGTCACCTTTGGATCTTTTTTGACTATTGTGGGCGTTAATGCTAAGAGTCACCTTTGGGTCTTTATTGAACATTGTGGACGTTAAACTATAACTGAGTGCTGAGTGACCCCAGCTCAGGGTGTAAGACTCATTTTTTACTTTGATCTAAAAATCTTCTGACATCGAAATAAAACTTTTGCGATTTGATTTATTGAAATAATTTCAAGCTTATCAAAGGAATAAAATTTCCATATTATTAGCTTATCTATCCTATAATTATTATTATTATCTATTAAGTTATTCTACATTGCGGCAAACGATTTTAATCAAGTAATAAGTAAGTAGATTGTCTATTAGTATAGCTAATAGAATGAAAATTATAGTAAAAAGAATGGTAGTAAATTAGATAATTTTGTACATTCGAATATTAGATAATATTAATGATTATAATAATAATATATAATGTATATAACGAATGAAGGCATTGTTAAAAATTTTTCGGTTTGTCTATGAATGAGGTTGCCAATTTAATTTTTAAAAACTTTTCTTTGGGGTATTCAGCTGACGAGAAAGGCGTGGAAATTAAAATTTAGGGGCGGTGTTACTCCAGCTTTAAAATATAGAGCAGATGGTTGAATGTAAGGATAAACACATACAATTTCAATAACGAGTTTTTAATTTATCTATTTAATGAGGTTATCTATTGGATTTGTGGTTGTGAGGAAAGAAATTCTTTGTGCTCACATATGTTTTCCATGTTTATTATTGATTCGGTGGTGAAGACCAACATGGAATCCAAAAAGATGGGGAAGTATATAATCGATTTTGCGCACTAAGTGCAAAATATCATGAAACCACAAAAGTACACATGAAAAATGCTTTAAACACTGTTTGGAAACTTAAACATTGATAAAGAGCTAGACAGCGAGTATAAGATAGACTACAAATAAATAAGCATAATAGAAATGTTTATAGAAAATAGGTATATCTTAGGATATATCCGTAAACTGCATCAAAACTTGTGTTGGAGAATTTGATAAGTTTGCATTGAAGAGGACATACGAAACTGAATCCTGCATACTCCAGGTGTCTTCAAAAGGGCTATGTGGACTTCAGATGCAGATAAGTTAGATACATTCAATTAAGTGTCCTATCATAGAGAAGGCTATATTGTATTTCAGGGAACTTTGAAACCGCATACTAGAAATGAACTTCTACAAATTAATTGCTTGATATGATGTCACGAGAGACTAAGTAAGAGAAATTTCATAGAAGCTGATTTTTCTATGCTGTCATTGCAAGATGAATAACGAATGATGTTTCCAACAATATACCAATGGTTTTGTCATCTTTAATATATTCTTGATTATATTGTTAAAACGAAACACTAAACAAAAGATTTTGAATCTTTATGCACGAGAAAACATGACGTCTGAACCTAACTACTTGTTTTTAAAAGAGATCGAAAAGTTGGGTATCAATGACCACAAGGATAAATTAATATAACAAACTTATGATGGTGCTAACCGTTATGAGAGGTTCGTCTGGTGTGGTTCAGGCTTATTGAAGATGAAAATATTAGATAAAAAGAAGAATTGTGAATATATATGTCATCCTCATCGCTTTATTTGCATTTAGAATATGGCCCTTTATATTAACATAGCCTAGCTGACTTTTTATTTGCACTAATCATTCAAGCAGTTGCACATTTTTTTTCAACGTAGCCTAAGACAACAGCAGTGTTGGATCAAGTAATGAAAAGACGAATACCTCGGTCAATTCCCACCAGATGGAACTTTCATTCAAGATCAGTAAATACAGTTTTTGAAAATAAAAAATAATAGATGTAGATGAAATTTATTGGTTTGTTTAAGCGAAACTTAACGAGTTTTGAAATGTGAAATGCGACTTAATTTCAACAAATTTTTAGTGCAAAATATGTTAAAATAAATTGGATTGGAATAAGGCCATTTATAAACGTAGACTTTCTTTATGGTCAACTTCAAAAGAGGAACATTGACCCAAGCAGAATTAAGATCTGCATTGATACTTTTGAGAGGAAAGTTTCTCATAAGAGAATTTTAATTACAAGAGGCGCTCGCATTGTAGCAATCGGTGAAGAAGCAGAAAAGGTATTTATCCAATTTTTAGTAGAGAGGCAAAATAATATAAATTTATAGAATACTATATAATATAATATATTGTTTAAAATGAGGCTATGTTTGGTGGAGGTTGGCGTGGGGCCAGACGGTTTCCTTATCTCGAGTATGTTCGTATGCTGTATTGGCTATTTTTATTTAATTTGGAGGGGGTGGAAGAAAGTAACAGTATCTAGGGACGAAAGCGTAAGAATAGAGAAGATCGGAATGCCCAGAAGTCGAACTAATTGTTTATTAATAGAAAATAGCGCTAGAGGAGAGGTTTAAAAAAAAACATCTAGGAAGGATATAGGAGGAATTAGTAAAGTAGGATATGGGCGATGATTTCGAAGTTCGAGTAAAAGAAATGGAGTTGGGGTGACAGAGAGAGGGAAACGGTTGTTTTCCGATCTTTATATTGTTATGCATATATCGCTGTATTGTGCTATATTGAACGATCTCGAGATTTCGACAGAGATGAGTTAAGTAGTTGTACGGAATGAAAGTTGGTTTATTACGCCTGAACCGCTTTTCATAGCTAACATTAACGCGGACGGGTCACTTGAGTAAAATGAGATAGCATGTCACCTTGTTAAAAATGACATTAAGAAAAAGAAGGAGAAAATTTATTATGTTTAAAAGATGTGCCTTTGGAACCACAATAGTTTGGATTACTTGAGAGTATTTTCATGATTTTAAATTGATTAATGATAGTTGATAGATTTTTTTTTTTTTTCTTATTTTATGTTTTTGTATTTTGGAACTCCAATATTTGAATATTATATTTCAGACTAAGACCTCATTATTTAATTAAGGTAAAATGGAAAATCAATACTATGATTCTATTTAAAAAAAAAAAAATGTATTAATTATAATAATATAAAAGCAAAAAAAAAAAAAAAAAATAAAATATAAAAAAAAAATTAAAAATAAAAAAATAAAAAAAAAAAAAAGAATAGATAAAAAAAATAATAAATAAAGATATTAAAAAAAATAAAATACCATCAAACACTTAAAAAAAATGTTTGTTTATAAATTATTTTAATCAAATTATTATAGGTATATGAAATTATAAATTTTGCCAATTAAATATTAACAGAGCGTGGTACTGACAGAACGAGGGTGTAGAGATGGAGACACGAAGAGTGGGACAGCGATAGGGCCGCGAGGTATAAGTGTCGTAGACTTTTTAGGTAAGCCATGTGATGTCATATCGTACGGTGAACTGGACAAGGATGGAAAGGGAAATGTAAATTGAGGGTTGGTTACACATGTGAGGATGTCTACTTTTGTCCAATTAAGGCACAAAAAATTTGTAACAAGTTTAATTGTTTGCACGCTAATTTCGACTTTCACCAAGATTTAAAATTTACGTGTTTGAAATATACTCGTTCTTAAATTTTTATGTGCGATTCGTATTTTGTGTTTTGTTGTGTGATCATGTTAGTGTAGTTATACAGAAGGATCCACCCCAAATTAAAGTTAGAGATCAAGATATCTCCACCTGATCCAAATAACTCTTAATCTGTTTAGTGCAAAACATTAATATTTCTTCCCGTTTCTGCGTGGCATCAGACTTTTTTTGGGGAGAATAAATTGATGCCCTCTCATTCTTGAGAATCTTGTCACTTTCCACGCGAAACAGGGAGGCGGTTAAGACATTCCTTAAATTATTTCTAGGTCAAGGACAAGACAATTTGCTTGAAAGGTTCCTTTTATTAACCCGAATTGACCATTCATTGTAAGGGTACACTTCTCTGAGATTTTTTTTTAATAAGTTTCAATATTCCTTTATGTTAGGCTGATTCTATCTACTTTGTATAAATCTGGAATTTTTTTTTCACTATACTGTTGTCTTTCTCCTTCGGATGAATTTATTTTAACTGTTCTTGTAAGGTCTTTTTTCTCTTTAATTTAATATTCGAAAAACAGCTTTCAAAAAACTGAAGTTAAAAACTATATATCTTCAGTATCCCTTTTTCCCCGCCGAATTCTGTTGATAAACTGAGAAGAACTGAAAGAATTGGTTTAAAGTAGATAAAACTTGTTTTTTAACCCTTTATCCTTTAATACAACCACATTAATTGCTTCGCCATGCCATTGCTTTAAGGAGGAGAGGGCTGACGCATTTTTTTCAATTGTCACTATTCCATGGCATCAAGGAATGTACGTTTTAAAGCGTGATCCAAGATAGGGTAATAGCACAAGATTCCTATCAGTAAAGTAAATGCCGTGAAACCTCTAATTTTTTACTGAATTTTTTCCAATTGATACTGGTAGACTCAGGTCCTTAAATAAGTTCCTTTGTTTGGGTTTACTTCACTGAACCCCTTTTTAATATAACAGTAAATTAACTTCTTCAAGAATGGGGTTTATTATCGATGCCATTGCTTCTATAACCTTTTTTCTAACATGCTTAGGAAGAGAATCTGAAACAAATTTTGAAAGCTATAGCTATGTAAAATAATGTTCCAACACATTGAGCTGAGCTGCATATTAAATTAACAGTATTTAATATTCTTATACTTAGGCAATTTTGAAGGAGTAGAATAATATAATCTCTTGATTTTTTTGTGCATATACTGGATATCATTTTTTTCATGGTCTCCTGTTATCAAAATAGTGGGCATCATTGCAGAACTCAGTTGCAAAGATTGTAGAAATTCAAGGCGGTATAGCCTGGAATCACTGCTTGTGTAACATCCGCGCAGCCGGATTAGGGTGGCGTTTATCCCTTAAGTGTGCATATACTTATGGCATTTTTAAGGAGACTCCAGTAATATTGATAGACTTGCATTAGCATCCATCATGAGACAATCACTTATATTAAAGATGCTGTGTCGAGATACGTGACAATAGGTGAAGAACTCGAAGGTTAGCCATTTGTATTCAATTTTAGCGCCATTAGTTAGAGACCCTGACAGGTAGTGCAAATATACACTGTCTTGCACTGTACGAGTTCACGGGTATGATAATTTTCAGAGTACATATTACATAACATGACTCATGAAACATTGGCCCCAATGACTACGCATGACTGTTCTGAAGATCTTAACAATGATATCTTTAGGCTCGTACGTAAAGATAACGCCCGCTCACTAACAGTTTTCTTTAATTATAACAATTTATACAACACAGTTAAATTCAAATTTATATGGTAGGCATTCGAATATTGTCTTTGAATATTCAATAAAGATCGGTTTTATAAAAATTATTTTCAGGTTGGTATACAAAAGAATCGGTCAAGAATCGGTAACAATTTTTTGGTAGATCCGATTCGATTCCTAAAAACAACCGATTCTTTCGATTCCGATGGCCGTTCCATTAATTGTCCTATCAACTAGCTTTCACCTTCATTCTTCCCTCATTCTCTGCATATAAATTTTCCTCTTTCAATACAGTCACTTCTTTACCACAAAGTTTCTAACTTTTTTTAAATTCGTACCCATCAAGTTCCTTATAAATTTTGTACAAGGTTGTCCTCCCCTTTTTTTTTCCTGTCACAGCCCCTTGGGCTATCCGGTGGCCTCTTCCCGCATGAGTTTTCAGTTCACTCCACACTTCTTCCCCGTGGATGAGGTACATACAGAAAAACCGACCTTTACTCCCCTTTGCCTGGGCCGCTAATTTGTAGACGGGGGACCCGAAACCTTGAGCTAACCGGGGAGGAGGCTGTCTGCCACATTTTGGTGTATAATCTCGTGCTTTACGTGAAGGATATAAGGTGCCTTTTGCGGGCAGCATCGGGGGGGTATACCAGCGCAGAGTTTGGGGAGAATTGGTTCCCGATGAAAATTCACTGCCCTTCTTCGCCGGGGTGGATATCCGTGGAGTTTGTGTGGATCATTCTGGACTCTGTTGATCTGTTGTGGGAAGAAGGATTACCCCTTCCTTATGAAATATGTCTTTCCAGCCCATCCTATTATTTTCAGCTTTTAATGTTTCATATTGTTTAATTGTATACCTGTTCATGTGGGCACACTATGGAGACGAAGTTTTGGCAGTTTAATATTTCTTTATGGAAAAGTTTAATTAAAGAAACAACTTTATAATGTAAAGAAAGATGGAATCAACATCATTGGCCGGTCGCTGTTTCCCCCAGCCAGAACCCGTCACATAGGGCTCCCTCTACTTCTAGACCAGCAGCGTACTTGTGCTTTTTCTTTCTTCTCCTACACCTGAAGGAGTGTTTCTTTGCCATAATTTTCATCAATTCGTCGACTTATGCTGACGCCCTATAACACCGGTCAGGTGCCCAACGGTCTGGGAGATCCGTGACTGCAAAGTGGCTCCCAAGGGTTTATCATTCCGTTCTCAGTGTCGTGGTTACGCCCTCCATATGCTGGCACGCGGCCGCCTCGGTCGGCAGAGGAATGCCAGCAGATACATCATTTCTGATATTTTACGTACTACGATCCACTACCTCTAAAGCTCTTACCTGAGCCATGCAGAACCATTGGCTTTTCAGTGAATCGCACTTGAAGAAGTTTAGGAGTTGAAGACCCTCCAGTCACATTAATGAGAAAATGGGTCCCTTCTCGTTTGTACAAGCTGCTAACCAGAATCAAAGTTCGCATTTTTGTCATTCTATAACGTCCTCTCGCAAACATCCTCTTATTTCTACCCTGAAGAAAATAAAGAAAAACATCTATAGGCACTATTTATTTTTTTTTGAACAGAAAGAACGAAAGATACTGCTGTCATTATCTAGAAGAGGGTTTCCATGGCAGAAGAATTTTCCGTCTATAACATTTATTAGATTTTACTCTAAGTCGGGCACTCGTCTGAACGGCCAAGGGAGGCCTTTCGTTTACTGCTGACCTTTATACCCCTTTTCCACCTTCAAAGGTGAAATAGGATCACAAGTTACAATGTTCTCACATTTATCCCTTGACCAGCTACGTTGCTTTTAAATGTAGCAAGTTTGGTAATCCACGCGCATACAGTAGGGGAACCGGATGAACCATATGGCCAATCTGCGGGAGATTATTTCCAAACTCCCTGTGAAAATAAAACACACCAAACAATTTCTGTAAAATCTGTGGAGGACTCCACAGTGGCTTCTTCGCTTCAAATCCCGCTATACCTATTTGAACAGGAAGTTTTGGAGTTATGTACCAACATAAATGTGAACAGGAGAGATGCCACTACGCCAGCTCAATGAAAGATATCCTACTAGAAACAAAGGCAATTTTTAACGACCACAGATTACAAGGCTGCCGCCCATTTCCTCCTCGTGGTTTAATTTCCACCGACACAACCCCTCCTAAACCTATGCTCTCTCCACAAGTCCCAGCTCAGGCATTTACTGTAACCTGTCTGCCTGTATTGCCCACACTACTGACTCCTCAAATAGCACAAAAGCAGCCCTTGATCCAATTTCCTGTCCTAAAGTCCATCAACAATCCTATACCGAGTACTAGCTTTTAACAAACCAGCAATGTAACTAAGTTGGTTCATCCAACACTAAACTTGCAAAACATTTCCTGCCAAGACACACTATCCCATACCTACCCAATAGGTTTTCCAAACTTGTGCAAGAGGATTTTTTCTTTGTCCTTTAATATGAATCCCACTATTACTCAATTCCTGTAAACAGATGTTTCTAACACATAGAAAGAATACATCACCAAGCTGAAGATTATTCGTTAAAATACAAAGCATCTGAATTTCTAAGCAAAAACACATTAACTCCAGACCTAGAAAATGCAACTCAGAAGAGATCTCGCCATAAGTCTATTCCAGAGACAAAAGCAATGACTTCAATAAATTGTACCCAAAGAATCGCAGCTATTGGAACATCCCCTAATAGTCTGCAAGATAATTCTAGCTCCTGTGAATCTTCCTATAACTCTTCATCCGAATTCACTTATCTCAGCTCTCCAGGGAATTCTATACCCTAGGGGATGAAATAGATCACAGCTACCAATGGAGCTGATTGTGATGACCACTCTCTTTCTCATCTGCAAGTGCACAGAAGGCGAATGCGAATTTATAAGGTACCTACCTATAATATATATATATATATATATATATCTATATATATATATATACTCTCACATCTCTATATATATATATATATATAGTATATAAGTATATATTATATATATATATAACTAATTATATATATATATATTATTTATTTTATATATAATACCTATATATATATATATATATTATAATATATATATAATATTATATAATTATATATATAATAATACTCTATATATATATAATATAAAATATATATATATATATTATACATATTATAATTTATATTATAAAATATATATAATAATATAATATATATAATATATAATATAATATATATATTATAACTATAATATTATATTAAGTATTATATATAATATATATATATATGTATAAATGTTATATAATAAATATATATATATATATATATATATAATAATATATTATTATATATATATAATAATACATATATATATATATATATATACTATATAAAATATAATATATAATATATATAAATAAAATATCACTATATATATAATATAGTTATATAATAGTAATATATAGTTTATATAGTTATATATATTAAATAATATAATATATATATATATATATATATATATATATATATATATATCTATAATAATAATAATATATAAATATTAATATAATATAATATATATATATATATATATATAAATATAATATATAATCAGTTATATATATAATAATATAATATAATATATATTATATTTATATATAATAATATATATATAATATATAATATATATATAATAGTATATATATATAGTTATATATATAAGTTATATATATATATAGTTTTAATATATATAGTTATATACAATTATTATATATATATATATATATTAGTAATATTATAACTATATAATAACTATAATATATATAATAATATATATATATATATATATATAGTTATATATATTACTATAATATCATTATATATATAATATATAATATATATATATATATATAATATATAATATATATATATATATATATATATATATATATATAAATATATTATATAATATTTATAAAATATATATATATAATCTATATAATATATATATATATATATAATATATTTATATATATTATATAATATATACTAATATATATATATATAAATAATATATATATATATATTATATATATATAGTTATATATATATTACTAATATTATATATATAAATAATATATATATATATAATATATATATATATATATAATATATATATATTCATATATATATATTAGTATATATATTATATATATATTATATATAAGATATATATATATTTAATATATTTAACATATTATATGTTAATATAATATATATAATAGTATATATTCTATATATATATATATATGTATATATATAACTAAATATAATATATTATAGTATAATATTATATATATATATATATTATAATATATATATATATATACCTCTTCATTCAGCATCTCCCATCAGTAAGGGCTTTCCGCCCTGGTCAGTTTGGACCAGACATCTTTTCCATTCCTTCTGACCCAGAACTTGATCCCCGGGAACTCTAGAAAAACGTTTTCTGTAGCAGATCCTATCTTCCAAGAGACTGCCATACTTCTTGAATATACGCTCAGAAGGTAGGGTTTTCACCCATTCAGTGGAAATAGCATCTTCTCCCCATTTGGCCATTGAAACTCGTATACTATCTAGAATACCAGAGCTCTTCAGAAGATCGTGCCTCTAGGACCATAAGATTCAAATGCTGGTCCAGGAGTTCTGCAAGCATAAATAAAGGACCCGGGTGCTAGCCTCGTCGCCACTAGAACTATGACCGAAGAAAGAAAGGCCTTCAATCATGTTCCTCGCGACTGTCGCGAATATCTTTATACTAGTCCTGACTTAATGTTACGCATATCAATACTCATTAATAACATATATATATATATATATATTATATATATATATATATTATAATATTATATATTAATATATATAATATATAACATATTATATTTATTATATATATATTATATATATATATATATATTATATACTATATATTATAATATATATATATTAAAGGTGTGAGTGAACATAAAAAAATCATGATTAAATGGCTTATATGTTTTTAAAAAGTTTGAACCAATATACAAAGCCTTTATTTATCATACGGAGGAATCTCAGCTAAATGTATAAAATTTTTTTGGGTTCAAATAACTTTAATATTCTACGTATTTCGCGCCGTGCCAACATTTTTGTCCACAGAACTAAAAAAAATAGATTCGTAAATTGGAGTTTGGTCGTCCTTTCTATTATAAGTGTTTGTTTCAACTAGTTTGGTATTAACGAGAGTGGTTCAAATACGGAATCTTAATTTTGGGGTTATTTTGTTCAGTAATTATATATATTATATATAACTATATATATATATATAGTATTATTATATATATATTATATATATATATATATTCATATAATATACATATATAATACATTAATATAATATAGTTATATATATAATAATATATATAGCTATATATATCATATATATATATAAGTATATAATACATATATAACTGAAAACGGTCTATATTAATATATATTATATATATATATAATATATATATATTATATATTATACTAAATCTATATATATATATATATAATTATATATATTATATATAATATATACGTATATATTATATATATATAATATAATATTTATGATATTCTTTAAGGAGAATAAACAAGTGTACAAATTAGGAAAGAAAAAATAGCATTTATATTTATTTTAAAATAAACAGCATTTTTATTTTATTTAATTTATATATGATAACATAAAATATAAAAATATTATAAACTCAAAAAAATACAATAATAATAAATATATTAAAAATCAATAATCAAATCAAATTATAATAATAAAATAAATAATATGAATAATATGAATAATAATAATAATATAATATACATATATATTACTTTAAAAGATAAATTTTATAATGTTTAATTTAAAAAAAACTGTAAAAAATAAAAAAAAATAATTTTTTTGTAATTATGATATTTTTCTTCATTTATCTTTTTTTTTCTTGCTATTTCCTCCGAGAAGAAGATGAGTGAACAAGTCTCGCAAGTACTATTGTAAGGATCAAAAAAAAAAAAGGGGTCGCCTGATAAGCAATTCGTGTAGACAC